>JACCPG010000831.1:17248-42527 GCA_016069955.1 Drepana arcuata | reverse complement strand
TACATGCTCGTCGGTTTCGAGTACTCTTAACGTTCCCGTCTTTGAGCGTCCGATCGATTTGATCCAGGTAGTTGGAACGTGGCCTTCCTCTGCCTCTTCTTGCACACACTTTTGCTTTGTATATCTGTTTCGTCAATCTTTCTTTACTCATCCTTTCTATGTGTCCAAACCAACGTAACATGCTTTTCTTCATCTTTACAATCACGCCCTCATTCACGCCAGTTGATTTGCGAATCTCTTCATTGCGGATTTGATCTAATATCGTTACGCCGCACATTTTTCGAAGAGATCGCATCTCGACTGCATTCAAGCTATTTTCATACTTCCTCTGACATACCCAGGATTCGCTGCCATACAATAGGGTAGGTACCAATATCGCGTTGTGGACAGCAACTCGAGCATTCTTGCTCAGACTTTTACTGCCCATCAACGCCGACAAGGCTCCATTCACCTTATTTCCGGCAGTTATCCTTCTTTCAATATCTTTTTCATACTTTCCATCTCGTGTGAACATGCTTCCAAGATATACAAATTCATTCACTTGCTCTAGAATTTGCCCATTTACCGATATAGCACTCGGTCACTTGTTCATCTCTTTCGAATACCAGAACCTTAGTCTTGCCAGCGTTTAGGCGCAGCCCCTTCTTTTCACATTCTTCTTTCATTATGGTAACTAGTGACTGCAGTTCGCCCTCTGATGACGCCAGTAAAACCGCATCATCGGCGTATAGTAGGCAGTTGACCACTAAGTTTCCCATTTTCACTCCACATCCGTTCGTTCTTAGTGCTCTCAGACGGTTATCTAGATATATAATGAACAGCCAGGCAGACATGATACACCCTTGTTTGACCCCCGACTTCACATCAAACCAGGGTGACATCTCACCGTTAACCCTAACGCACGCCTCGCTATCACTATAGAGTGATTTCACGGCATGCAGTAGGGAACTGCTCACTCCATATCCAGGCAACACGTCCCAGAGTTCCTTTCGTACGACTCTATCAAATGCCTTAAAACATATCATATGTATTTAATTCACCTTATAATGTATCTCTGTGCCAAATTTCATCAAATTCCGTCCAGTATTGTCTGAAAGAGGACATCCTAGCATACTTTTGCATTTATAATATTTGTAGTATACCTTTGTCGTCTCCAGTATTTTTTATCTCTTTCATTTCGAAAACGTGTAACTTCTCATATATCAACAACTCATAATTCACGATAAATGAGGAAGTCTAATATTTTATTAGACTTCCTCATCATGTTACCTAATCATGTCAGAACGTCTGAATGGAATTAGATGAAAATTGGCAACGAGATTGATTACATAAAAAAACGACCAATAAAAACAACTTTAACCCGGACGAAGCCTCAGGGCATCGCTGGTAATAAATACATACTTGCTAAGCTGAGTTCCCCGACATCGATCTGGCGCGACGGGAATTTACCGACGCGCTGACAACACAAAAATAACAATTGCATAAAAGAGGGGAAACGCCCTCTGTCCCAGTATCTAAGCAGTATCTCTTTGTGCCAGGAAATTGCCCAATGCAATGCCTTATTATTGTCCATAAGATACCAAATACTTTGGTTCTAGCTTGATAATTATCGCACAAACATTGTTAAAAATATGTTTTCAATAAATTCAAATGAGAGTATATTACGTTGTTTTATTTTCGTGACTCAAAAAGCCGGATCTCTTGTAATGGACTTTAAATACTCATAGTTAAGGGAGATGTTATTGCCTACCCATTCCGTTACCTCGTGGGAAGTCATAGAATATAGTTATATAATTATGGAATAATACTTCAATATATACTATACTATACTATACGATATTAGCCAAAATACAAAATCAAAATTAAACTGAGTACGAAACAATGACCCAGCTAATCCTCTAAAAACATTACTGGAGGCCTATGCCATCACTTAGAAATACTCACCCGACCTCAAAAAGTCCACTCTAAGATTGCCTACTCGTTTTTTGAAGTCGGCTAAAATATAACGAAGTAAAAGTGTAGGAATATTAAAGTGCCGTGGTGGAGTGGTTAAAGTTAGTCAACTGCAAAGTACAGATTGCGGATAGTAGCGAACAACATAGCTCTTACCACGAGCTTTACGGCGGAGAAAAACTTAACACTTTACAGGGAAATAAGCCTGCATTAATCCGAGAAGCGATGCAAAATTCTTACTTTTACTAGAAACCCGGCTTCGTTCGGGCAGTAGAGCTATTGCCAATTACCTAAAAGGCGTAAATGGTCATGTATAACGTTCCTTAGAAACATCGGGGACAGAACACCACACACACACACCCCTGCTAGTACGCCTGGAAGTATAATACCAAGGACTTAGGTCAATAGGCACTTTTTAATGTTCCCAACTAATTCAACAGACTTATGTACATACATATTACTGTCTAAGACAGCTACCTAAGTCGCAAATCAGCAATGCCCTAAGCCGAGGTCCTAAGCCAACGTATTTGCATAACTCTAAACGAATGCCTAACTTAAGGTTTTTACTCTCATAATTGTTCAGTAAAGAGATATAACTTCCTGGAACTTACGGTACAAGAAGCCAATTAAATAAAAATAAAACATGTTATCACAGTCCCAAATCCCTCACGAAGTAGGCAGAGAGAGTAGAGCTTCCTTTAGATTTACAGACCTCTCTCGCTAGGCAGATTTACTATGTACCTCATGTATGTTTATGGGCAATATATTATTACTATTGTTATAAAACCAAATAATAGTAGTTGCCAATGTCCAACAACAATATTTTGCCGCGTCATAAGTTACGTACTCATTGGAATAACATGAGGTGAACTCTCAACAGACGACCTCACTTGCAATTTTCAAGCGAACATTGTAAGGAAACTTTATTTCCTTTCCAATATATTCTTTAGTTCAAAATTTATGTATTTCAGACACTTTTTGTATCCTATGCACACTATGTTTCCTTTTATTATAATATAAGTTTAATTTGAAGACAGGCATGTATATATCAAGTTAACATTGATACGCGTAGGTACTAGCAAATTTAGACGGTTTTGTAAATTGCGCTTAGTGGAATTGTTTTCGCTAATTTGCCATCTGCGCCTCTACAGCCCATCTCCACTGCCTAATGATCGTGTCAGATTTACTAGATCATTTACATCCCTGAAGGTTATTCACTTAAATACCAATGAAATTGAACGACATAGCTTCATGTTTAGTCATTGAGATAAGCGACAAATGCTTATTACTGCCATTCATGATGTTATGATCCGATGGGATGGAGTCACGTATCTATCCTCATTGAGCTTTAGGCCTTCATACCTTTGGTTGCTTCCTAAGTACACGAGCTTGCTTTAATATAAGAAGGGCAGTATTGGTGTAGGAACACAAGATTGTACAGTCGTAGCGCGGTTGTCTGTACTAATGAGGTTTTCTGGGCTCAATGATGATTTGTCGTAGTGGAAAAGCAGAGCGGTTCGAGTGTTGCTGCAGCACAAAGACCGCAAGTTCGAATCCCGACTATACCAATGAGTTACAAATGAGTAATTAGTCACATAACGAGCTTTATGGTGAAGGAAAAAATGATTACGAAAAATTAGTCCTATAGTTGTGGTTGAGTTGCGGCAACGGACTCGCCATCTGTCACGTTAGCACCTAAAATATACCTAGAAAGTGGGTGTGTGGATACTACCTATACACCTCTGCCTACCCCTTCGGGGAACTTTGTGGGAAAGCGTGAGGCTATATTATTTATAATGATTTGTCACGGAGCTTTAAGGTGAAGGAAAACATTGTGCAGTATCATTTTCATACCTGAAAATAGATCTGCAGCAAAAAGAGTGCCCATTACATCTACGCCTACCCCTATGGGGAACTTTATAGAAAGAAGAGAAGAATGAGCGCCAATGACAACTAGATTTAAAACCACTAATGTTGTTGTAGCCGCTTACTTTATGGCGTGTGCTTGTTTTGCTCCAAAACATTTATATACCTCCTTAACGTTATACATTGCGCGAAATATCTTTTCGAGAATTACCGGTTAGAAACCCGTAAGGATTCTCTTTCGCAGAGAATTACCGTAAAGATAGTATGAAGTGTGGTGATAAGCATGTTAACCAAGAACATTTTAAGTTTTGGGGCCATTTGTCACTCTGTAGCCCACGTTTAAAAACTGGCTTAAATCAGATTTCGAGAGTCAGATAAGAGACATTGAATAAAAATCTAGTAATTGTTAAACGGAGACGCAACGATGGATCGGACCGGAAATGTCGAAACCAAAAATCGATTAAGATATTATAAACTCCTGAGGGTCTCTGCTACCAGCCAATCCATCAATCCCTTGGATTAGAAAGTTATAAAAAGGCTCTCAAATAATTTTATAACCCTAAGACGATCCTCCCAGTTAATTTCAAATTCGATCAAAGTAATAAAATGTGTATTGCCGAACTCCCTTATTAACGTTTCTATTATACGTCGAACGACAAATCGCCAAAAATTTTCGTTTGTTTGTATGTCATGTTGTATAAAATATTTTTATTTAGATTAATTTCGACAATAGAGACTAACACCTAATTATTTTTATTTACTCGTCGTTTTTGAGAGAAAAACTTGTCTTATATTGTTTGCGTTCTAAATGATTTAAACTTTTACGTTGATGCTTTATGAAAAAAATTCAATATTGTAATTTTTATTGCTGTTATTAAAGAGGAACCGAAACTCGATCGGACACCCAATGATGACAGCGTTAAGAATACTCGAAACCGTGCGAGCATGTACATATAACTGATGAAGAGAGAAGAGAGATATTGAAATATGGGCTAGTTGCATTAAATCCTACAAATATTATACATGGATCTGGATGGAAATTAGAACGGAGGTCTCTTTAACCTGGATCAGTAAATAGGCTACTCTTTATATAATTGAAAAAGAAAACATTATTCCCTTATAATTATGACGCTTATTCGCGCTAGGATAATGAGCGATATTTATTATTACTATAATTAGGAAACTTTCGTCCGAAACCACAAGTAATTAACCTTCAGAACAATCTTGTTGATGCAAAATTATACAAGTTAAACCTTTTGCCTACGGGTTAAGGGATGCTGGCTTCCTGAACATACTATGAACAAAGCAACGCGCATAAGCTATCGTATTTAAATTAATTAACAGCTACTCAAAGATATTGTCCATTCTCCATAAAATGCATGAATTATTCAGTACTTTCAACACTTTGGCAGTAAAAAATATATTCAGAGATTGTCAGAATATTCTCTGCCTACTCCTTCGGGGACCTTTGTGGGAGGGCGTAATGAGATACAATTATGTATGTAGGTGACTTCTTAAACTATTCAACCACTACGCCATATTCGCAAGTCAATCCTTATGCCAGACGACACGAGCTTACAATAAAATAGATTGGAAGTCGTTAGAAACAGAACTGGCCAGTCATTCATTACAATAGTGGGATCAGGGGAGTCCGCCTGTTCCATGTCACGTGACTAGCCTCAGCAGGAGAATATCCTTCAACCTTCAACCTTCCAGTAACCTTGACCTAGACTCAAGCTACCAGAAGCGCGAGCTAAGTAGCACGATCTTGTCGTTTAAGAGTGTGTTTAAGATTTTATCTCAGGTTTATACTTTGCAATCATGTAAAGTATTTTTCGGTTAACCTCATATTTTTTTAAAGCTCTGTAATAGGGCTATGCTTAAAATATTTAGTTTTATAATATTATAAATGTGATAGTTTGGGAGGATATTTATTATTCGATCACGCCAGAGCAGTTGAACAGAATTGGATAAAATTTGGTACCAAGATAGATTATCGGCTGGATTGATATACAGAATATTATATTTTTCCACAAAAAAAGTATTTAGTCGGGTGAAACCGCGGGGCCCAGCTAGTCAACAGCGGCTTATGATAAGGCTCCCAAATGTCACACTATATATTTTTAAATGCCATCACTTGGAATATTTTTAAAATAGAATATCATTTAAATATTGTAAATGCTAAGTATTACACATACCTTTAATTAATGTCCATGCATACCTTTACTACAACTACAATGCTATGATTTATTAGCTGGCATATTGTGAAGATATTGAAAAAAGGATAACTGCCTAACATGTTGACGTTGATGGGCAGTAAAAAAATGCAAGAATGATGTTCGAGTAGCTGTACCCAACTCAATATTGGTGCCCACTTTATTACATAGCAGGGAATCCTGGGTATGCCAGATGAAGCATGAAAATCGCATAACTGCAGTTTAGATGCATTCCCTCCGAAAAATGTGCGGCGTAACATTTTTAGCTCGATGGAGAGGAAACGATGGAGAGATTTGCAAAGCAACTGGCGTGAACGAGGGTGTGATTCTAAAGATGAAGAAAGACATAGTACGTTGTTGATGAATGATGAAAAAAGAAAGATTCACGAAATAAATATACAATGCGAAAGTGTGTGGAAGAAGAGGCAGAGGCAGACGTTCCAACTACCTAGTTCGTATCGATCTGACACACGTCAAGAGAAATCGCAACCAGCGAGCATGAATATAGTATGAATAGACTTGTGAATGTGGACGAAGCGAAAGGGGTATGTAAGTCTAGAGAGAAGGTTACGAACTCGGCATGATGATTTGTTAACTAACCTATGTTTAAAATAATATTTTAAACTCACTTAGGTTATTTTTTTTTTATATTTCAATCCACATTTCTTCTAACTTGCATTCTAGCGTAATGTAATAATCATTTTAATTTTTCACATATGAAAACACATACTTTTGATAGAAAGGTACATGTAATTATTTGGCCTAATTCCTCCTCTGTCCTCACAACTCCTATCATCCAATAGTTTAATAGTATTTGGCTGGTTTTATTTAGGAATAAACAGTGGAATAAACGTCGACACAAAATAATTTTCATATATTATAAATAGATGAAGTTGTGTACGTCATTATTACTCATAATATAACGACTTACAGATAAGTAAAGTTGGTTTAAATCATTGTTTAGTTAATTTGATACAGTCATGTGTAAGTAAACATGGGCGGCTACCCTCTGACCCCAAGTAATTATTTCCGACGGCCACAAAACAAATATTTGCTAATCGGTGTAAAGCGTTCGACCATAATATTATCTGCTTGCCCTGTTTGATTAGCAGCTGTGTGTGTGTGTTGATGTACCAGAACCCAACATTCAACACGCATGATCAATCGGTCCCTGTATCACACACTGGTCCACTTAAGGGTCAATCTTAAATAATGTTATATACGTAGGGAACGATGATTGTTAAACGATCCTTGTTTTGAATCTGGTCATTCGAAATAAAAACAAATTTCGATCTGGTAAAAAATTGGTTTTCTTTTTACGATGCATGGTGTCTAAAGGGGCTTTTATTAGAGGCACTATATTAACCCTTATAATATTATAGGCACAGAATAATTTTAACAAATGGATGGAAACAAAATGTCACCCAAGTGAGACAGGTTATATCAACCTCGGGGTGTGGGTGAAGCAACTATAAAATTGAGTTACGTCATTTATGTATGACCCCTTATACTCCATGCGATTAGCGAACAACAGTGTCCGCAAACGCTGTCGCCCACTGCCCAACTCAGAACAAAGAGTACATAATCACTTCAATACGACACTGCGTCTGCCTGCTCAGTCGTCGCGCCACATTCGTTCGAGCAACTCGTCCATTAATTAATCGCTCGACCGAGAATAAAGAAAACAAACAGTGAAAAATGGCACCTTTGCGTGCAACGCTTGTCGCTACAGCGCTTTTATGCACGCTTGTAGTGGCCGCAGATGTCCTACATCCGCTCTCCGACGAGTTCATCAACCTCATCAATACACAGCAAAGAACCTGGAAGGCAGGAAGGAACTTCCCTGTAGACACATCGTTTGCACACATTAAGAAATTAATGGGAGCACTGAAAGATGAGCATTTCTTTAAACTGCCAAACAAGGTTCACGACAAGGACCTGATTGCAAACCTGCCTGAGAACTTTGACCCCAGGGACAAGTGGCCCGATTGCCCTACTTTAAACGAGATCAGAGACCAAGGATCGTGCGGCAGTTGTTGGGCTTTTGGTGCCGTCGAAGCCATGACTGATAGAGTTTGCACGTTCTCCAACGGAACAAAACATTTCCATTTCTCCGCCGAAGATCTCCTGAGCTGCTGTCCAATCTGCGGTCTAGGATGCAACGGCGGGATGCCTACACTTGCCTGGGAGTACTGGAAGCATATGGGTATTGTGTCAGGTGGTAGCTATAATTCCAGTCAAGGTTGCATACCATACGAAATAGCCCCTTGCGAGCACCACGTGCCTGGGAACAGAATGCCCTGCAGCGGCGACACAAAGACACCTAAATGTGTGAAGAAGTGCGAAAGCAATTACAACGTCGCTTACAGCAAGGATAAGCAGTTCGGGAAACACGTTTTCTCTGTTAGAGGAGGTGAGGATCACATAAGGGCTGAGTTATTTAAAAACGGTCCTGTAGAAGGAGCCTTCACAGTATACTCGGATCTGCTTGCTTACAAGAGCGGTGTTTACAAACACACGCAGGGCGAAGCGCTCGGCGGGCATGCGATCAAAATACTTGGCTGGGGAGTCGAGAACGGTAACAAATATTGGCTGATTGCAAACTCGTGGAACTCAGACTGGGGCGATAACGGGTTCTTCAAGATCTTGCGTGGCGAGGATCACTGCGGTATAGAGAGCTCGATCGTCGCTGGTGAACCAGCCTTAACTGGCTTGTAATTTCTCGGCTTAGCCATATACCTAGGTCATGTAAATAACGTCTGACCTAAGATAAACCTATCGTTTAAATTTCGTAAGATGTTATACAGATTTCATAAACTTTATAGTAATCTGTTAAAATTGTAATAAAATATTATTCTCTTATGTATTTATTTCTCCTTAATGACAGACGGAAACCTTACAACCATACAATTTTATTATGTGTGTAGATATTAATACGATAACAAAGAAAGTGTAGGTAACCAAAAATCTCTGATTCGTTCTACCAATTCATAAACTGGCAGGACGTTAAAATACTCTTTAAATACCCACTATAGATAGTCTTCTTAGAGAAAAATACAATTTCATGATGTTTTATATTATTTAGAAATGAACGATTTCAATACCTACGTTTGTTTAAGAATACAAAAACCAATAACTGTAAAAAATACACTGTATCTGGGCCTATTTACCATTTATACGTTTGAATGCCACCATGAACGAACCGTCAACCTACCGTCAAACAGAAACGAGTACAAAAAGCTTATTTCTCCTTAACTTAGAATATATTAATAATAGCCGGGCGTGACAATTAATTACTAACATTACAAACAATTTATTGTTTCCACTACCTAAAGCCGCATGTTTAAAAGTGGAACTAATATAAAAAACTTTTCTGTTACTTTATTTTTCTTTTTCTTGGTGTCAATACCTAATGTTTGACTTCATTTTGGACATAACACTTGCATATATGTAATTAACATGTGATGTAGTCACATACGTCTTGTCGTCTTTTAGCATTATATATTTTGCTTAAAGTTGATGGGTGCCCTATTTGAATATATGTGTATCTTCCCCCCCCCCCCCCATTTCCATCTTCGCTAGTTCTAGTTTCCATTTCTAAGAGTTTGTCTGAAAGTCTGTGTATTTGTGTGGCTCCATGTGAAAAGCACGTAATGAATTCAGTATACAAAAATAAGTAAGGATTTTTTATTATGACTTTCAATAATTGCCCCTTTACATACATGACTTAATATATTGGTTTGAAAGAGGGATAATTTTTAACACATGATTTCTAGTCAATCCTTTCATTAAATCCAATTCAAATAGTTAAGATATTTAGGCATCGGTGGGCCTTACCAATGTGCTTTATGAAGGCAAACACACGATGAAACCTACATTTGTTGGAGACATGTGACATGTTGAGATGCAACGTGGCTGCCTCATCTGTCACGTTGGCATGGAAAAGTTTAGAGTACAAAGCATTTATGGTTAAACAAGTGCTCGATAAGTGCAGGTACAAGGATAACTAGAAGTAATAAAAGCGCGCGTTGAATGTATCTTTAATAGAAGTGTTACTTACTATGACCTTATGCCCTCATAATTATTAGGTACTAAATATAATATATCTTCACGCCTTCCCACAAGGATCTCCGAACGGGTAAGCAGAGGTACTAAAATGAACGTTTATCGAAAACGTGAGTTAAGTTGAAAATAGTAACTAGTAAATTTATTATTACATATCATCACGCCGAATCTCTAAGGGGTAGACAGAGAGAATAGACCGCCAGTTCTCTCTAGAGTAGGAGTACTCGAAACCGGCGAGCATGTTTGAAGAGGCTGATGAATGTGGATGAAGCCAAAGAGGTACATATTATTAATTTGTGATTTTACATGTATATGGGTCTTTAACATTTAGCTATTATTTATTATACAACGGGCGACTTCAATGGGAGTTCAAAGTCATATTTTTACTATTTATAGAAGATATTTGTATAAATGGTATATTTATTTTGAAATTGTGGTATATTACACCTCAACAGTGTACATAATGTATATTATACAAACACTATATAAAGATACAGCAAAACTAAGTACCTACCTACTATTTAAAAAATAAGCTAGTTGCTATCGTATGTAGTGAGATTAGTGAGAATGTGGCCAACACATTTGAATGTTATCAATTGAAGCGTCGTTACGCCCACAAAAACAGTCATGTGATGACAATTGGTTAATAACAAATAAATAACTGATTCATTGTTTTCATATAACTTCACGCTTTACTACAAGTGTCTCTGGAGGGGTGGGCAGAAGTGTGTTGATGCATTTCTCCACACTGCTTATTTTCACTGTAAAGCCTCCTTTCGCAACAAATGGCGAGTACGTTGTCCTCTTGCAAGCACACATCCTTACATCCTTTAATTTTTTTCTCGGGAGTTACTCATCAGAGTTCCTCGCCATTTTTTTCCTTGACCGTAAAACTTGGATATCAATATAAAAATGAAAACGAGTAGCTGAAGAGAGGCAATGCGAAATTAATCTCCCGCTTAGAATTGGAAATGCTCGACTGCAGCAGTCACCTTGTTTTGTACCTGCGATGAGAGATGGCATGAGATAAGACCCGTACTACTCATTTGCTGCTAGCATAGAATACGTGTGAATGACACTTCAAGCATTGCATGTGCCTATAAGAACCTATCCAACACCATCAGGTGGACCATATGCTTGGATAAAAAAACCTAAAATTATGTAGGTATGTATATATTAAAACGCGGAAAAGCGGTTTAAGTAATCACCTGCTAAGTCAACGTTGTAGTTTCAAACCTCAGTGATCTGCAAGGATTTTAAATAAATTCAAATTATGAGACACAGCACCAGACTCTCACCATCAGTCATCCAAATAATATTCTATCCGGCGGGAAGTGCATAACAAGGCAGAAAAAAATTGTTAGAAGGCGTGAAGATATAAAATTGTATGTGTCACTTACAAACAACTTCTTCAATAAAAACGTAATGTATCATATGCAAAGATAAGGGTTCTTTGAACCACAATCCTGTTTGTTGCCATTTATTTATAATATATCCTTACGCCTTCCCACAAGGGTCCCCGAAGGGGTAGGCAGAGGTGTATAGGTAATACCCACACACCCACTTTCCGCCAGAGGTATATTAGGTGCCAACGTGACAGATGGCGAGTCCATCGCCGTTACTCAAGCACGACTATACATACGCCTTGAATTTCTTCTCAGACGTATGCAGGTTTCCTCTCGATGTTTTCCTTCACCGTAAAGCTCGTGGTGTGACTAATCACTGTACTTAAGTTTAGAAAAACTCATTGGTACAGTCGGGATTCGAACTTGCGACCTTTGCGTCGCAGGCAACTGCTCTATTCGGACGTATGCTTTCTTTTTTATAATGACCCTGTGGGGTTAGGACGTCGTCTAACGTCGTTAATGATTCGACAGCTTAAAAGTGGGGTCTTGGCGAACACATCTACATACGTCAGTGTTTTCATCTTGTGTCAACAAATACATGTTTTCGTGCTTTAGGTTATCTATATCGTACCTAGTGATCATAAAGAGGTGATTGTTTTAAACATTAAATATGATATATATTTGATATCGTTAACATTCTGGAGCCGCACAAGAACCGTGGTGGCCGAGTGGTTCGAGCAGTTGCCTGCGACACAAAGATCGTAAGCTCGAATCCCGACTGTACCAGTGAGTTTTTCTGAACTTAAGTACAGTGATTAGTCACACCACGAGCTCTACGGTGAAGGAAAACATCGAGAGTTAACCTGCATACGTCTGAGAAGAAATTCAAAGGCGTATGTATAGTAGTACTTGAGTAACGGCGATGGACTCGCCATCTGTCACGTTGGCACATAATATACCTCTGACGGAAAGTGGGCGAGTGGGTATTACCTATACACCTCTGCCTACCCCTTCGGAGACCCTTGTGGGAAGGCCATAGGATATTAACTTTCTATAAACGAGCTGTACCACGTAGTTAAGAATGCGCACAATTTGATTTATTTGGCAGTTTTTTTTCTGGAAAGAACATCGAGATGCTAATCCAGCTTATAATCAATATCTTTGCCAAATTTTATCCAATTCCGTTCAGTAGCTGTTGCGTGACAGAGGAAGAAATATGAAGAACTTTCGCATTTATATTTAGTGTGATCATCATCATTGAAATTTAACAAAATTTGTTTGATACTAGGCGCACGTATTAACAGGATGTTTTTTTTTAATAGCAGCCATTAAATATTTTAACGTAAGTATGCAAAGGAATAATAATAAAACTAATATTATCATAACAATTTATTATATTATCTACAAAATTATAAATAAACATGAGTCACAGAAACGAGAGCATTAATTATACGCATAACTTCCTGGTGTATCTTTACTGTCTCCATCCTTCGTTTCTGTAACAATCTTGGTGTATAATATATTACACAATGAATACTTAATATTGTACGTAGAGCTAACTTAATTACATCTAATATATCACAAAACATGACTGATCACTTTAATTCCCCATTTTGATATTCGAATTCATATCTAGCCCTATATAGTTGAATAATTGAATTGCTACATAAATTAAATATTTCATTTTTAAAGAGATACTTTCCTTTAACATCGATTCGAAATTTAAATGAATAGTCAACAGCAGTATTAGGTATTCCATTTTTAAGCCAACTACATCTCATCGATAATAATGCAATTCGAAATTCAAATTTGCGAGGTTATGCTGCGTTAATGTCAAATGATAAGAAAGGTATACGCTCCAATTGATATTTAAATGGTTCAAAATGTTTCGTATATTTTGACAGGTTTGACGTAGCGTAAGCTCGCTAGCATCCATCAATTCCAATTTTGTTACAATTGAAATTTTAGAAACATATACATTTATAGTAATCAAGTAGAAGTTACTTATAGAAATAAAAAAATATCAACAATACAATCAAATATATACACATAATAATAAACGAGCAACTATCATCAATTGAGACCATATCAACTTGTATGCACAGTCTTCTATAATTATGTCTTCAGCACTAAAGAAAAATACATAAATGATTATAGGTAATTATATTCATTATATTACTTATATTGAGCAGTGATACTAATCATGAGGCAAATAAGAAGAGCCGTGATGGCCGAGTAATTTAAGTAGGCAAATGTGACGTCATAATTATAGTTTCTAACCCCGGTGATCTGATATCAAAGGTCAGTCAAATCAAGAGCTTTACAGTCGTGGTGACAGTTCGCGGTGAGCCGACTACACACTCAACATCTGCGCCATCGCCAACGCCGTCGCGTTGACTCAATACACCTTGGCAAAGGTCATTCTCTCGCTGACTGTATAATTTGTATAACACGTGTAAATTACAAGTAGTACTTAGTAGACCTATTACTGGCCTGAATGGTTTATTATTTAAGTAGCAGGGTTTCACTTTTCACAATTCACTTTGAGAGACCAAACAGACAGGGCTCTAAAACAAGTCCAAAGGAACAACACTTTATTGAAGGTAAATTATAGTTCATAATTCTTAATTATAAACATTATGATTGAGATAAATAAAAAGACATGAAGACATTTATTTAATTACAGAAAACTATCGAGAGGACACAGAGGAAGTGCTAACGTGACAAGTGGTGAGACCATCGCCATTACTCAAGCAAAACTATATACATACGCCTTTGAATTTCTTCTCAAACGTATGCAGGTTTTCTTCACCCTAAAGCACGTGGTGTGACTAATCACTGTACTTAAGTTTAGACAAACTTATTGGTACAGTCCGGATTCGAACTTGCGATATTTGTGTTGCAAGCAACTACTCGAACCACTCGGCCACCACGGCTTCATAACATTAAACATACGTGGATAAGGTTCACATATGCCATAATTGCTTTCATCACCTTTTTCAATTGCCTATCATGTTCATCATTATATAAAAAAATAAATGAAAAAGCGCAAATAAGAACCTCAGAATATTTATAAAATATCACGTTAAGAGAATCAGCATTGCTATGCCTGGCAATACTGCTAGTCTTCTTGGCACGTTGCTATATATGCAGCGACTGGTAAATGTGGATGAGGCTAAGCATGTCTGTAAGTTTAGAGATGGCGCTCTACTCTCTGCCTACCCTGTGAGGGCCGCGCGATGATATGTATGCACGTACTACGTATAATAAAATTATTTCGATATTGATCATTTAAAAACATAGATTTAAAATTCAAATTCAAATATAAATAATGCTAGTCTTTATGCTATTTCTTAATAAAAATAAACATTGATTTGGATCAATAGCTTCCAGACGTTAAGTTATTTAATAGACTGATATTTTTATGAATAGCACTTTATATGACTTGACATAAGCGACTATGAATGTATGGTAAAGTAATAGGTTGACAAGTATGGAAAAAACCCATTCAGATCCAAAGTCTGCCCGCTTCTGTAACGTTCTTGTATCCATAACAAAGTAACAGATTCTGGGCGGGCGGCGTACTGCATCTTAGAATCTAATAAATGCTTTCTCTATCCTCTTCCAATGATAATTATATCCAACTCCGGAAAGGGAAAGTATATTTCGCCCGCAAGCATAATTTTGGTTCAGTCACGACTTTCATACTATCAAAGTTATTGCCAGAAGTAATACTTTTCGTTTGCGTAATACAGATATTTATACAATGAAAACAAGGATTACTTTATATATAGCAGTTGCGAATAACTGGTATTTACGTCATAGAATCGTATCTGGTATTGGGTGTGAGTGCTTCGGTGTCGTCCTGCCGACCAAAGTTGAAGGCATTTCTGAAACTCTCTCGGAGTCGCTCGTTGAACGTCTTGTAATCGAGGTGGGCTTGGCCGAAGTCGAAGTCAGCTACCTCGACGGCATGCCTGTAAGGATCGCACTGCACTTTTAGCATTCATTTAATGAGTTAATTCAGGGTACAGGGGTAAAGGTATCTCCGTTCGTAAACCATTTTAACATGGCTGCTCCGCCATGTTAAAATGGCTGGAAAGATAACTAACATTCTCCGCAAACTTTCGCATTTATGGCAAAACTATTACTTTTTTATCACAAAAACTTAACTTTAAACCTTGGACACTCGAAACGGATTAAGAAAAATCACATCTATTGTGGTTAAATGTTTAACACCCCATGTTTTACAAGACGATATAGATATACCATGCGATATCAATTGTATGTCTTAGGTTTTACGTCTCAATTTAATTTGTCTCCCAATACTCATGATAACAAGACATATTCTATTCACTGCCGTGGCGTGACCTATGCGATTAGCTATTCTATTTACACTATCATTCATACTCATTCGATTTCTTTTTCAACTATTGGTTACTTATGTATATGAGGGCCTTATTCTCTTACTTACGCCTACTACCGACTATGTAAACTTATCGCAAAGTGACGTGTATTCTTGAATAGCGATCATTGACCGGATACATTAACTTTGATGTGTTGGCGAATTAGATAAGGTCGTTTCTCAGAAATAATTAGATGCTATTGACATAATCTAAGAAGCGATAGTGTATTCTGAAGACGCATATATGACCTCTTCGATCTATGTACATCGACCTTAACTTTACTTCTCAACACGGATAACTGTCGTAATTTATCGGGTGGCTATTACCAGAGCTTTAGCATGTGAAATAAAAAGATTCTGAATTTAAGTCTAAAAGAAAATTTCCAGCTATTGTTAAAGTTAAACATAAAATTACAGACTGAAAATTTAAATACAATTTCACATAAACCAAAGTCAATATATATTTCTTGAATTTTAATCCAAGTGTTTGTGTAAAATACCATCTGTTTATATATTACTTTACCTTACTGAAATATTACAAAATGTTTATAAGTGCGATTTTCACCTTACTTATGCTCACATTCAAGGAAAATCAATGACAAAACTTGCATATGCACGTCTGAGTAGAAGTACAAAGACATACCAGAGAGACAGTCACAACCTTATAATTGATTATGGTGAAAAAAGGGGTAGGGAGAGGTGTGTAGTACCCGCACAACCAATTTTCGCCGGAAATGCCATTTCTCAAGCATGACTATACGTACTGTCTTTTCTTTTGAAACATATTCAGGTTTCCTCTCGATTTTCACCGTAAAGCTCGTGGTGTGACTAATCACTGTACTTAGTTCAGAAAAACATTGCTACAGTCGGGAAACGAATTTAAAATATTTGTATTGCAGGCGTCTTATATGCCAAGATAGCCATGGTGCCCGAGTGGATTTAATCCACTATCATAGCGAGCTTGGCTTCAATAACTCAGGCAAAATATCAGTCTTAGAACACCCCTACTTGCGCCGTTATAACAACACCTCTATTTACGTCTTCAGCGACCGTTGTGCAGTAAAAATGTGACGTGAAACGAGAGGTACCTGGATCGGTGCTGGTAGTAGGCGATACCAAACACGACCAGGATAACAGCAACGAGGCAGAAGAACACAGGCACCACGATTACTGACAACTGCGCGTGCACAGTCACTGAAACAACACACAATACGTGTTACTAAAACATATTCACTCGCCATCTGTCACGTTGGTACCTAAACATATCTTCGGCGAAAAGATGGTGTTATTACATATGTGCTAACCCTCGGGAAATCTTATAGATGGAGGTGAAAATAAATAAAACATTTTGATGACGAGATACACTTACAATAAACGTTTTTTTTTTTCCAAGTATCTCTCGATATTTTGGCCTAAAGGCCTCAGGCTTACTTCTTACGTGCAATGCAACACAGTTAAGGACACGCTCCGGGAGCTACTGGCTTGGTAGATATTACATATTCAACAAAGGGCTGGTTGAATGTCCCAGGCTCGACATTGACTACGCAACTGAGTAAACGTGTCGCAAAGTCATATGAATTGAATCCTTTGCAAATTCAAGATAGCACGTTCACAACTCTGATTCATCGACGAACATCGATTCAACCAATTTCAATACCAGTCAAGTACAAAATATAATATATGTATACACTAGCTGTTCCCGCGACTTAGTCTGCGTGCATATTCACAAAAAGTTATTGTTTAGTTTCTTTAATAAAAGTAGCCTAAGTTACTCCTTTTCACATCAGCTATCTGCCAGTGAAAGTCCCGTCAAAATCGGTCCAGCCGCTTCAGAGATTATCCGGAACAAACAGACAGACAAAATAAAAAATATATATATGTATTTTGGTTTATGAATTGTGTATACCCATATGCATTTGGTAAAAAGCAGTTATTTTAATATTACAGACACTCCGTATTTATTTATTTGCATATATACATATAATTGAATTCAAATTACCTTTGTAAATAGTAATTATAGATCTGGAGACAGATTTTCCCATGTCATTTTCAATTATCACCACAACTGTGTGTTGGTCCGTGTCTGAGAAGTAATGTACCAAGGGGAACGTTGTGGAGCTGATCTCAGATTTTACTGTGCAGGTCTCGTTGCCGGTGATATTGTACTGACCCACTTTGTACTGTATGCAATAGTTGAAGGGAGGCGATCCTGTGTACTTTACTAGCAGGTTCAGGAGGTCGCCGTGCTGTAGCCAGTTCACTCCTGTTATGTTTATTGCTGATATTGGTTCTGGAAACAACGTTAATTGAATATTATCAATGTGTTTTAATTACAGTACAAACTTTTCTTACAATTTACAGTTTACGGTACAAGTCTTCGTTGTTATTTGGTGTGTATAACATTTAACTATAGATAACTCCTCTGCACTCTTTTGAATGTACATACAGGTCCGTTGTTCTACAAAGACGTTAGAGATTTATCTAGGCGAAATGGAACGGTAAGTGTAACCTACAGACGTTCAGAGCTACCACTCGTATGTTTCCAGTATTGTATGAAACAACCACAGCTATGCTGACAGAATCAACGCAGGAGCACACGATATTACCAATAGCAAATACATTTGCGTGCTATCGTGGTACTACTAGTCGGACAGCAGTTTTTAACGGCATATCCGTTGTACCCTACCTCCCTTTGTGTTTAATTTTCGATGGTCAATTCTGAAGCATTAGGAGAGCAACAATCGCCCAATAGTTACATTGGACCTCACGTTCAGAGAGTAGGTAATAGAAAAAGATAATCGTATAAAAATTATGGTGTGATTTCTTGAGGTCTCATCTTACTTTACATATATGTGATAGGTAGGTATAATCGTAATATTAATTAATAGAGATAATCGTAATTAAGAGAGGTAGGGCATAACGGGTTTCCCGTTCGAACTCGGAGCTGCCCGACTGGGGCCAGGACCTCCACCTTATAGAAGTCCGTAGCCAAATAACACCATTTTTTGTGTTGTGTTCCTACGCGGTAAATAAGGTTTCCAGTAATGAGCTCCTTGGGGAGGGGGGAGGATTGTTACATTGTGTTGGAAGCAGAGGGATTAAACCCATTATGCTGCCAACACACTATAACTCTCCGAACACAGAGTGGCAACACGGATACTTCAGTATCGTGAGCGTAAATAGGCTACGGTAACCGTTTCCCATCACATGGGCCGTATGCTTGTTTGCCACTCTTGTTGTATAAAAAAATAATACTAAAATTATGGTGTGATTTCTTGAGGTCTCATCTTACTTTACATATATGTGATAGGTAGGTACATATATAATTCACTATACAAAGGTGCTTTATTAACTATTCATTATTGTTATAGTATGTCGTAAAGCTTGACATCATCTTTTACAATTTGTAACAAACTAGGTATGCTAACTACAATGTTATATAGTATGATTAAGTTTTGTTACTTTTAGACTAATGGCGATACTAATGACCCGTCCTGATTTCAAATAAGTACATAGCACGTACTTATCTTAGCTGTTAAAAGTACTTTCTGTACACTAACATCTACAGCCGTACGAATTATTGTGTCTAGTTTCATTCGAACAGTTTGATGTTAAGTACATATGTATATACATTTATCTACATGCTTTCCCACATGGGTCTAAGAATGAGAAGGCGTTCAACAACACTATCTTTACGTCGGAGATATATTTAGGTGCCGACGTGGCAGCTGGCGAGGCCTTCGCCGTTTCTCAAACATGACTGTACACACCTTCGTCTTATAGTGTTTCGAATTGTTTGTCATAATTTCCATAAAACGATTTACATATTACAAGCTATTATGCTTAGTATATACCGACGTAAAATAATATTATCATATCAAAAGCTAATTTGAACCTTCCTCGAAAAACTATCTATTGGGGAAAACCCGAAAAAAACTGACACTAGTTTCTGAGATAAAAGCGGTGTCAGAGTCCCCCAACTTTATTAATACATAAACATTATCAAATAACAGTACGACAATTTTATCCTGTTCAGTCTGTCGGACAAAACATACACATATACCATATTAGGTATTTATAGTATATAATATATCCTTAATCCTTAATAAAATGTGAATGTAAGTTTGTTTGTTACGCTTTCACGTAAAAACTACTTAGCCGATCATCATAAAACTTTGTACACATATTCTTGGAGGTATTAGAAGTAACATAGGATACTTTTTATTGAAAAAAAAAATATTAAAGATAAAAAAGCCGTCCACGCCGACGAAGTCGCGGGCACAGCTAGTTTAGGTATAAGTGACAAAAACAGTACTTTTCATACAAAACGGGTAGAAAACACATATTTAGGTATGTGAATCACATTTCAGATACCTAAATTCTAATTAGGTACCTAATCGATAAAGTGACGTAAATTTTATTTTTATTCAAGGGGCTACTTTCAAAATGTTTCAATCATCCTTACAATAAGCCTTTTAATTATTTTAAATTGGTAATTAGTAAACAATACCTCTATCAATTGTATGTAATATCAATGCGAAGTAGCAACTGTGCCATGAGCATATTTCGATCACGACTGTTTAAGGATCGCTTCCTTATAGGTCACCTCTAATTACTAGATATCCTATATCGAAATTCGTCAACCATATCTTTAGAATGTTGATATTGGGAGACATTCGAGCATTCGAGCCGTGGTGACCGAGTGGTTCGAGCAGTTGCCTCCGACGCAAAGGTCGCAAGTTCGAATCCCGCCTGTACCAATGAGTTTTTCTGAACTTAAGTACAGTGATTAGTCACACCACGAGCTTTACGGTGAAGGAAAACATCGAGAGGAAACCTGCATACGCCTGAGAAGAAATTCAAAGGCGTATGTATAGTCGTGCTAGAGTGACGGCGTTGGACTCGCCATCTGTCACGTTGGCACCTAATATACCTCTGGCGGAAAGTTGGTGTGTGGGTATTACCTATACACCTCTCCCTAACCCTTCGGGGTCCCTTGTGGGAAGGCGTGAGGATATTATTCGAGCATTATGAGCAGAAGCAACTGTGTAGAATAAAGTGTACTTAATAAATACCTAAACATCATATATATTTACGTACCTATATTAGTATTATAGTTTGCGATTATAAAAGCTTGCCAGCGGTGAACATGACACATTCGTTGGCATATGGCCGCCAATTAAATCAATATTGATAAATTAACATGAAAAGGGTTTATTCCCGATTTCGAGGAAAGTTACTAATGGGTCAATTAGATACAATAAAATCAACTACATATCATTACTCAGTGTCCAACATGAGGTAGGCAGAGAGAGTAGAGCGCTTCTCTCTAGACTTATAGACTTTCGCTTCATCCACATTTATCATGGTCACACATGCTCACTGGTTTCGAGTATAGTACTCTTTTTATATATTCCCCGAGGTATTCATTCTCATTTATTGTCTACGGCTACGTCAAATAGATACTAAACCACAAATATATACATATATGTAATTAAAAAACACAAAAATACATACCCCTTACGCTGATTAGTTGCTGGTAGTGGCCGGCTGTGTACCTTTTCCCAACCGGAATAGTATAATTACAAAATCCATTTTCAAAATAACTTTTCATAAAGCGAGGCTTATCAGATGCTGCTCGTTTTGATACTTTGTGACTAACATTACTACTGAGATCCTTTTCAGCAGCTGTTGTTGACTTGGGGGTTGTAATCACTGGCTCGGAGGTTGTACTTGTCGGTATAGGGGTTGTCGTTGTCGGCTTAGGGGTGGTTGTTGTTGGCTTAGTGGTTGTAGTTGTTGGCTTAGGGGTTGTAGTTGTCGTAGTAGTAGTAGTTGTAGTAGTAGTAGTAGTTGTTGTTGTTGTTGTTGTCGTTGTTGTTGTGGTAATAGGCGGTGGTGGTTCATTATCCGCAATTACTATAGCCTGGACAATATGATCATTCATTGAGTCACTATATGTGTAATTCAAAGCCATATCTGTAGTCTGATCTATGTATTTACAATCAATGAACCAATATGTAATGATCATTGAAGAATTTTCTTTCAAAAATTGCATCTCATTATCTGGCAGCTTAACATAGTGATAAACTGTTTTATTTACTGCCACAAATTTGTTAGGTCTATCTATATTGTCCTGGTTCAATATTAGATTTCCATTTAAAGCATCTGAAAATAAAATTTTATTAAGACTGGCTGCAATCAGTCATAGTGGTAATAGGTCCTACATTGTCTGCTTCCTCTGACTTAAGTTCCACCGCAGCTCACATTGCTTGCTTGCTATATGCTAAATATAAAATAAATAAATATATAAAATAAAAGGGTGCATATTCAAGACGGCGGTGTCAGTGCTACACCCTTCTACGCTGAGCCAGGCAAACCGAGAGTTGCAGATAGAAGCGCAGCATACACAGACTAGGAGCTTCAAAGCTGGTCACTCAGTACTAATTCGAATGTATGGATACAGTGAGAAGTGGAAGAGAGCCACAGTGGAGGTGGTGGAGGGACCAAGCTCTCACATTGTGAGTTACATTGGAGCCAGGCTGATCAGATAGAGTGCTGAACACTTGCACACCAGTCTATCACCACCAAGGAGCAATTCAGGTGAATGTAGGCTCTATAGAAATACCACCTCCAGAACTATGGGCAGATATTATTGGTAGCCCTAATACAAGTAAATAACACAATGTGATAATAAAATATATGATGACACATTTGGCTATTGTTGTTGCTATAATTTCTATATACATGTTTATGATTATCTGATTTAGAATTGTTCCCATATCACCTGTTAATTTAAATTTGGTGCTACTTTCATCTGCAGTTATCCACAAGCCAAAAAACCGCTTCTGAACAATAACATCAACTGTGTATTCACCAGTTGTATATTTGTCTCTATTATATTCCACTGTCCATTGAGTTGTATTCGCTGATATAACAATCTGTTGACAAAATAAACTGTTATTTTAGTTTTAACATAAAGGATATCTTTTTGAAAAGAAATTCAGAGTTGTATTTTAAGTTGTGTATGTGAGGCTAAACATAAGATTTCTTCATTGGTTGCACCAAATGAAATTTTGAGGACCCTCACACCTACATGTGAATGAGTAAAGAACATTTGTCTAGTAAATCTACAAAGACTGAGAGAAGGATTCTAAAAACATTACACAGAAGTTTCATAGTGGAGAACTACTTACCTCATACTATGGAGAATACATATTCATAATGGAAGAAATTTTACAAAGGTAATGTATAAAGTTTATCAATTACAAAAGCAAATTCTTGTGATAATTTATTTTCATTCTGTGCCAGGATTACCTGAATATTTACATATGTACACAGGTACTAACCCATCCAGATAGTACAGGTTCTGTCTAAGATAATTTTGAATATATATTCAAATGTACTGATAATTCCATGTACATATGTACACATATGTATGTTAAATACATATATTTCATATTGTTAATATACTATATTATATTCTAAACTCCCTGCCTACCCCTGATATAATGATGATGATGATGATGATGATAATATATTTAATATAGATTGCATGTTGCATTGCAATTCATGTAATTTTATATTCTCACATAAAGGATAAACTATTGAATAAATATTATCCTCAATTGGATAATATTTATTGATTTGGGGTAAGGTATTCATAAAATATACACATTTAGACTAAATGGTAACACAATGTATAGATAGCAGAAGACTACCCAAGAACCTTTAATTTATTTCAAAGGTTTTATAAAAATCACTTGTACAACCAGTTCTGTACATAACATTTAATTGCACAGAGGAATAAACTCCTAAACCGCAACATGCTTTGTTGTTGCTTTTAATAATTTGTTTTGTATCAGTAGGTAACCAACAAATTACCTCTTTTATATACACCGTGGGATGAAATATAGCTAAGAACAATACAGAAGCAAGAAAAATCTACTATGTGAGAGTCTTCTAAAGATATAATCATACATTAAAATCCATAGTGATTTTACCTCCTTCATTAGTGAATGTGTACTATCTTTGAATTTATATTTGATCTCTTCATCGTCATTGTATTCCGACACAGTTGCTGTGAATGTTACGTTGGATCCGACGACTGCTGGACCATCGTTTGTTATTGACACTTGAAGAGCTCTTACACCTACAATAATATAAGTATGAGAGTAAAATAATACGGAGACAAATTCGGGTCTAAATTTGTTTGACTTACCCGTTTTCAAAATCAATGAAAGACACAAAAAGATAGTGAAAGATGCCATATCATAAAGTTAACACAGCACTATATCACTGTTTACTAAATGTACATAAATCTGACATATATGGATCAGTTATAATTTAAAACATTCACAGTTTTATTCTGGCATATGAGCCTGTATATCAGCAGGTAAATATCAGAAAAACTATATAAACCTTCGATGCGTAGTCACTAATAGGTACTTCGCTGCTGGATTTTTGATTCTATCTATTGAATTGACTTACATATGTATTGTTGTCACAACAACTGTCATAAGTTGTCTCTTGTCAGGGTACATGCCCATATACAGATCTGCGTAAGTGGATACCACAGATATAACATTTCAAGTTACCTACATAAACGAATAACGAAACACGCATAAAAAAGGTGGAGATACTAATATGGATTAGATACTTCAGAAATAGTGTGATCCTTGCATATCATCACATTGGCGGCGAGGATAGAACGCCACTTCTCTCATACGCACTCTTTCGCTTACTACACATCCATCAAATGTTTAAACAATAATTAGTTCTTTTTTATGATTAATATTTTATTTTTATTTAGCTTAAATTTTCCTGTTGAGGTTGTATCTTAATGCATGCGGTGGTCTTTCGAAGCTGAAGAGATACGCTTGCTTAAGATTGTAAAGATTACGTTAGATAAAAAATTATAATATATCCTCACGCCTTCCCACAAGGGTCCCCGAAGGGGTAGGCAGAGGTGTATAGGTAATACCCACACACCCACTTTCCGCCAGAGGTATATTAGGTGCCAACGTGACAGATGGCGAGTCCATCGCCGTTACTCAAGCACGACCATACATACGCCCTTGAATTCCTTCCCAGACGCATGCAGGTTTCCTCTCGATGTTTTCCTTCACCGTAAAGCTCGTGGTGTGACTAATCACTGTACTTAAGTTCAGAAAAACTCATTGGTACAGTCGGGATTTGAACTTGCGATCTTTGTGTCGCAGGCTACTGCTCGAACCACTCGGCCACCACGGCCTTTACCACGTTAGTGGCCACGTTAGATCCGTATATAAATAAATCGGTCTTTTCATAGATGCTCGCCTTTTTAGTTGGAACGTAGTCTTCCTCTGATTCTCCGTCCACGCACTTTCCCAATGTATATCTGTTTTGTCAACTGTTCTTCACTGATTCGTCATATATGTCCAAACCAA
>JACCPG010000831.1:0-16248 GCA_016069955.1 Drepana arcuata | reverse complement strand
CTTCGCCGTTTCTCAAACATGACTGTACACACCTTCGTCTTATAGTGTTTCGAATTGTTTTTCATAATTTACATATTACAAGCTATTATGCTTAGTATATACCGACGTAAAATAATATTATCATATCAAAAGCTAATTTGAACCTTCCTCGAAAAACTATCTATTGGGGAAAACCCGAAAAAAACTGACACTAGTTTCTGAGATAAAAGCGGTGTCGGAGTCCCCCAACTTTATTAATACATAAACATTATCAAATAACAGTACGACAATTTTATCCTGTTCAGTCAGTCGGACAAAAAATACACATATACCATATTAGGTATTTATAGTATATAATACTATATCCTTAATCCTTAATAATATTATAAATGTGAATGTAAGTTTGTTTGTTACGCTTTCACGTAAAAACTACTTAGCCGATCATCATAAAACTTTGTACACATAGGTATTCTTGGAGGTATTAGAAGTAACACAGGATACTTTTTATTGAAAAAAAAATATGAAAGATAAAAAAGCCGTCCACGCCGACGAAGTCGCGGGCACAGCTAGTTTAGGTATAAGTAACAAAAACAGTACTTTTCATACAAAACGGGTAGAAAACACATATTTAGGTATGTGAATCACATTTCAGATACCTAAATTATAATTAGGTACCTAATCGATAAAGTGACGTAAATTTTATTTTTATTCAAGGGGCTACTTTCAAAATGTTTCAATCATCCTTACAATAAGCCTTTTAATTATTTTTAATTGGTAAACAATACCTCTATCAATTATAATGCGAAGTAGCAACTGTGCCATGAGCATATTTCGATCACGACTGTTTAAGGATCGCTTCCTTATAGGTCACCTCTAATGACTAGATATCCTATATCGAAATTCGTGAACCATTTCGTTATTGGGATATTGGGAGACATTCGAGCATTATGAGCAGAAGCAACTGTGTAGAATAAAGTGTACTTAATAAATACCTAAATATCATATATTCACGTACATTAGTATTAAAGTTTGCGATTATAAAAGCTTGCCAGCGGTGAACATGACACATTCCTTGGCATATGGCCGCCAATTAAATCAATATTGATAAATTAACATGAAAAGGGTTTATTCCCGATTTCGAGGAAAGTTACTAATGGGTAAATTAGGTACAATAAAATCAACTACTATGTACATATCATTACTCAGTGTCCAACATGAGGTAGGCAGAGAGAGTAGAGCGCTTCTCTCTAGACTTATAGACTTTCGCTTCATCCACATTTATCATGGTCACACATGCTCTGGTTTCGAGTATTGTACTCTTTTTACATAATTACCCGAGGTATTCATTCTCATTTATTGTCTACGGCTACGTCAAATAGATACTAAACCACAAATATATATACATATATGTACTTAAAAAACACAAAAATACATACCCCTTACGCTGATTAGTTGCTGGTAGTGGCCGGCCGTGTACTTTTTCCCAACCGGAATAGTGTAATTACAAAATCCATTTTCAAAATTACTTTTCATAAAGCGAGGCTTATCAGATGCTGCTCGTTTTGATACTTTGTGACTAACATTACTACTGAGATCCTTTTCAGCAGCTGTTGTTGACTTGGGGGTTGTAATTACTGGCTCGGAGGTTGTACTTGTCGGTTTAGGGGTTGTCGTTGTCGGCTTAGGGGTGGTTGTTGTTGGCTTAGTGGTTGTAGTTGTTGGCTTAGGGGTTGTAGTTGTCGTAGTAGTAGTAGTTGTAGTAGTAGTAGTAGTTGTTGTTGTTGTTGTTGTCGTTGTTGTTGTGGTAATAGGCGGTGGTGGTTCATTATCCGCAATTACTATAGCCTGGACAATATGATCATTCATTGAGTCACTATATGTGTAATTCAAAGCCATATCTGTAGTCTGATCTATGTATTTACAATCAATGAACCAATATGTAATGATCATTGAAGAATTTTCTTTCAAAAATTGCATCTCATTATCTGGCAGCTTAACATAGTGATAAACTGTTTTATTTACTGCCACAAATTTGTTAGGTCTATCTATATTGTCCTGGTTCAATATTAGATTTCCATTTAAAGCATCTGAAAATAAAATTTTATTAAGACTGGCTGCAATCAGTCATAGTGGTAATAGGTCCTACATTGTCTGCTTCCTCTGACTTAAGTTCCACCGCAGCTCACATTGCTTGCTTGCTATATGCTAAATATAAAATAAATAAATATATAAAATAAAAGGGTGCATATTCAAGACGGCGGTGTCAGTGCTACACCCTTCTACGCTGAGCCAGGCAAACCGAGAGTTGCAGATAGAAGCGCAGCATACACAGACTAGGAGCTTCAAAGCTGGTCACTCAGTACTAATTCGAATGTATGGATACAGTGAGAAGTGGAAGAGAGCCACAGTGGAGGTGGTGCAGGGACCAAGCTCTCACATTGTGAGTTACATTGGAGCCAGGCTGATCAGATAGAGTGCTGAACACTTGCACACCAGTCTATCACCACCAAGGAGCAATTCAGGTGAATGTAGGCTCTATAGAAATACCACCTCCAGAACTATGGGCAGATATTATTGGTAGCCCTAATACAAGTAAATAACACAATGTGATAATAAAATATATGATGACACATTTGGCTATTGTTGTTGCTATAATTTCTATATACATGTTTATGATTATCTGATTTAGAATTGTTCCCATATCACCTGTTAATTTAAATTTGGTGCTACTTTCATCTGCAGTTATCCACAAGCCAAAAAACCGCTTCTGAACAATAACATCAACTGTGTATTCACCAGTTGTATATTTGTCTCTATTATATTCCACTGTCCATTGAGTTGTATTCGCTGATATAACAATCTGTTGACAAAATAAACTGTAATTTTAGTTTTAACATAAAGGATATCTTTTTGAAAAGAAATTCAGAGTTGTATTTTAAGTTGTGCATGTGAGGCTAAACATAAGATTCCTTCATTGGTTGCACCAAATGAAATTTTGAGGACCCTCACACCTACATGTGAATGAGTAAAGAACATTTGTCTAGTAAATCTACAAAGACTGAGAGAAGGATTCTAAAAACATAACACAGAAGTTTCATAGTGGAGAACTACTTACCTCATACTATGGAGAATACATATTCATAATGGAAGAAATTTTACAAAGGTAATGTATAAAATTTATCAATTACAAAAGCAAATTCTTGTGATAATTTATTTTCATTCTGTGCCAGGATTACCTGAATATTTACATATGTACACAGGTACTATCATCCCATCCAGATAGTACAGGTTCTGTCTAAGATAATTTTGAATATATATTCAAATGTACTGATAATTCCATGTACATATGTACACATATGTATGTTAAATACATATATTTCATATTGTTAATATACTATATTATACTCTAAACTCCCTGCTTACCCCGTTAGGGACTCGGCATGATGATAATATATTTAATATAAATCGCATGTTGCATTGCAATTCATGTAATTTTATATTCTCACATAAAGGATAAACTATTGAATAAATATTATCCTCAATTGGATAATATTTATTGATTTGGGGTAAAGTATTGGGGTAACACAATGTATAGATAGCAGAAGACTACCCAAGAACCTTTAATTTATTTCAAAGGTTTTATAAAAATCACTTGTACAACCAGTACTGTACATAACATTTAATTGCACATAGGAGTAAACTCCTAAACCGCATCATGCTTTGTTGTTGCTTTTAATAATTTGTTTTGTATCAGTAGGTAACCAACAAATTACCTCTTTGTTAGCCTTATATACACCGTGGGATGAAATATAGCTAAGAACAATACAGAAGCAAGAAAAATCTACTATGTGAGAGTCTTCTAAAGATATAATCATACATTAAAATCCATAGTGATTTTACCTCCTTCATTAGTGAATGTGTACTATCTTTGAATTTATATTTGATCTCTTCATCGTCATTGTATTCCGACACAGTTGCTGTGAATGTTACGTTGGATCCGACGACTGCTGGACCATCGTTTGTTATTGACACTTGAAGAGCTCTTACACCTACAATAATATAAGTATGAGAGTAAAATAATACGGAGACAAATTCGGGTCTAAATTTGTTTGACTTACCCGTTTTCAAAATCAATGAAAGACACAAAAAGATAGTGAAAGATGCCATATCATAAAGTTAACACAGCACTATATCACTGTTTACTACATGTACATAAATCTGACATATATGGATTAGTTATAATTTAAAACATTCACAGTTTTATTCTGGCCTATGAGCCTGTATATCAGCAGATAAATATCAGAAAAACTATATAAACCTTCGATGCGTAGTCACTAATAGGTACTTCGCTGCTGGATTTTTGATTCTATCTATTGAATTGACTTACATATGAAATGTTGTCACAACAACTGTCATAAGTTGTCTCTTGTGTACATGCCCATATACAGATCTGCGTAAGTGGATACCACAGATATAACATTTCAAGTTACCTACATAAACGAATAACGAAACACGCATGAACATACAACATGTTGGAAATGAAAAAAGGTGGAGATACTAATATGGATTAGATACTTCAGAAATAGTGTGATCCATGCATATCATCACATTGGCGGCGAGGATAGAAAGAACGCCACTACTTTCATACGCACTCTTTCGCTTACTACACATCCATCAAATGCTTAAACAATAATTAGTTTTTTTTTATGATTCTAATATTTTATTTTTATATAGCTTAAATTTTCCTGTTGAGATTGTATCTTAATGCATGCGGTGGTTTTTCGAAGCTGAAGAGATACGCTTGCTTAAGATTGTAAAGATTATGTTAGATCCGTATATAAATAAATCGGTCTTTTCATTGATGCTCGCCTTTTTAGTTGGAACGTAGTCTTCCTCTGATTCACCGTCCACACACTTTCCCAATGTATATCTGTTTTGTCAACTTTTCTTCACTGATTCGTCATATATGTCCAAACCAATGTAACACGCGAACTACAATTAGCGAGATGGTAATTGAAAAATGTATCATTATATACTTACTAGCTTATGCCCGCGGCTTCGCCCGCGTGGAAAGAGCAACATACATATTTGTGCCTTTATCATATTAGAGCTTTGAATCTTTCGGGATTCAAATGTATTCTATGTCTTAATCCTGGATATAAGCCATCATCATTTTAGTAAAACGGCATTTTTTCTGTCGTAAAAATGGTTTATTTTTTTAATAAAAAGTATCCTATGTTACTTCTAACACCTCCAAGAATATGTGTACAAAGTTATCGATTAAGTAGTTTTTACGTGCCTACCCCTTCGGGGACCCTTGTGGGAAGGCGTAAGGATATATTATTATTATTATTAGTTTTTACGTGAAAGCGTAACAAACAAACTTACATTCACATTTATAATATTAGTAAGGATTGACATAATTTAAAACCCGAAATGTTTCACACTGCAGAAAAAAACAACTCTATCTAAAAAGATAAATAATTAAAGATTATTGTTTTGAGCGGTGAAAATGAGAACTGACTGCAAATCTGCCCAGCAAGTGACTTGCTGTGATGATATTTGGTAATCTCTATTGTCTATAATATCTTCTATATTTACGGTATTTTAGATTATGGCTACGTAGAGCTAATTCTTATTTGTGGCATGCAATGCAAACTTGTTTTCGTTTCTGTTTAGATTACTTTCCTAGCTAGTAAGCTTGGACGTACTTTCCAAAAAGTTTTGATTCTATTACGTGTTGCTCTGTGAACCTGGCTATTTAAAAGTGGAACATGGTTGGATATGTGCAGTGATAAATTAGATAAATAAATAAATAAATAAACGTTAGATATTAAAGAAATTGAAATATGGCTACCGTATTTGATAGCCCGTTCATTAGACAACGTTTACATAGACTAAGGCATCGCGACTATGACTTCGACGAGGATCAAAGATTTGGTCGCTGTGATTGCACGAGTTACTCTTATTTTGTTCTCTCAATGGTTTTATTTTCAGTCGGTACTGTAATTACAGTGTTAGCCTTGGGAGATGCCGATGGGTACATCCTTAGTAATTTAGGACACATGTGGCTCGTGGGACCAATTTTTATTTGTTCTGGTATGATGGTTGCTGTAAAAAGCATGTTATATTTACGAAGAAAAAGTGTAATTCAAATGCTCCTTCACCAGAGGGCTATTATCAGGGTAAGTCATAAAGCAATATGCATACACCTGATTCTTTTGGCAACATACCCATCAACTACAATGCACATTCTAATTTTATAAAACAAGTTTATTGTATATGCAAGTTTATTCCATTGTAATGTTAATATTTCTTAAACTGAGCTGTATTCTCTACAAATAACAATAGTTCAATGTCAAGTCTAATATTGAATTAATTTTGTGTACCTGTGTTTCCTCATGTCCTTGGCTTAGTTTACCTATATTTGTATGTTCAGTATCATTGTTTAATTTTAGGATATGGCTGCAGTTCAAGCTGAACAGGCATTTGATGCCCAAATGGCGCGCTCAGCATCCAGTGCTACTCTACCTCCTTCATATGATGCTCTAATTGGAAGTGCAGCTGTTAGTAAACCTCAGCCTTCTGGTTCAGAACCCCCACCACCTACTTATGATGAGGCCATGTACCTGTTTGATGATGAAAAGCTACGAATGGACAATAAAAGTGATGATAGTGCAAAGCAGGAAACTAGCAATCAGTCTGACAACCACGCTGACATCAGTAAACCTTGAGACAAATAAAACTTAAAAACTAACTAGATAAGTAAGAGAAAACTTAATACTTCCTTATGTACTTATATTTTTAGGTCATAGTCACTTACTATTTATATAGTATTCTCGGATGTGCCTAAAATATTGATTTGTTAGCAATATTGTTGTTATATATGTCAATGTAAAGGTTAAGTCCATTATTAAGTATGTTTTAAGGCTTAGATTGTAGAGATTGGCTTCAATTTCTGTTTCATATGTAATTATATAATAAAATATTTTCATGTGTTATGAACTATTTTAAGTTTGTTTGATGTAGTTTACCATCAGTAAATAATACTAAACCATTATTAGCAGCCAGATGTTATCTTAGTGTGACAATGTTACTGGCCTTGTGACAGTATCCTAATTTATAAGGTGTGTCTAATCATGAAAAGCAAGTTAATTCTCTGAATTACTAATATAATAATCAAACAAGGACTGCACCCAGTGTAATTGATTTTGCTAGGGAGAAAAAATATGAATATATGTTTCGCATTCACTGTTATCTATATTTAGCTTTACATCAGTTTTCTTTTGTATTATTGTATTGTAAATATAAAAGGATACTAGTTGCTCTGAAGACTGATGCATTTACTTAAATAGAATGTTGCCAAGTATTTACTTACAAGGGTTGATCTGATAAAAGATATTATTATAATGTTAGTGTAATTTTCAGGCTGAAAATAAATGATATGAAATGTAAGTGCATTTAGAGACTAAAGCTTTTCAGTGTATAATATGTCAAATTGTGGAATCAAAAGCCAAAGGAATTGTTTATTTGCTTTAACAAGTACTGATTTGCATGGCCTATTCTGATGTCTCATGCATAATGGTGATTGCCAAACATGTGCACTCAAATGTAGGAACAATGCTGTACTGGATTTGCAAATGTATATAAAGTTGTATCATAAATATAAATGAAGACTCAAGGTTTGTTTATACTGGAGTTCATGTGACCCAAAAATAACCTATAATATGTTACAGTTACTATTGCTTCAGTGTTAATGAAATACAAAATATTGTGCCTTACTAATAAAAGAGGCCTATATAGAAAATTGTACATAACATGATGTATCAAATTACATGTATGTTCTAGCTGTCAAATGTTGCACATAGTTTTGAGTAAAAGCTATAGCCAAAAAGAGACAATATGAAAATGGTTTTAATTATCAATAGTCAGCATTAACAGTATATTAGTAGAGTAGCTTATTGACTCTTATCAGGTTGCAGAGGCTGCAGTAATTCTTTTTTTTATTGTCTTTTTACAAGACCATAGCTATGGTGCTTTATATTGTATATCTATTAGCAAATTAGGGTATAAGTAATAAAATAATAATAATATATCCTCACCCTTCCCACAAGGGTCCCCGAAGGGGTAGGCAGAGGTGTATAGGTAAACCCACACACCCACTTAGGGTATAAGTGATTTATAAATATTGGAAGATTTAATTAGAGATATTGTATAACTAGCTAAACAGAAGAATATGGGGTTCTTACCAGTCACACATGCACTATAGATAGGTACTTAGTAAAATTGTTTTTGTGTAGTTACCATATTGTATTGTCTTCCAATGTTTAAGTTATTTCAAAATTCATGTCATGTTATCATTTGAATAAGTCCAAACTAATGGTGTCAAGGTAATAAACTGCAACTGGAAATTGCACAAATATTTTTTCAGTGTGGTATAGAATATGTGTGTACTGATCTCCCTAGAACTATGAAATATACACTTTATGAGCTATGACAATATTTTATTTTCAATTAAACATTTCAATATCATGTTAGTCTACCAAAATATTTAGCTCTGTAACACACATCCCTCAATTGTGGCCATTGGACAACAATCAAATCAGCAAAATATTGAAGTATTTTGCCAGATAATGACAAAGTCCTTACTCTACATACACTCTCGACAAAAATAATTCTGCAATCAATTATAAACAAACATTTAAATAAAAATGCAATAATGCACACAGGAATACAAGTGCCAGGACCATTACAAAAAATTACATTTGGCTTAAACTTAAAAATAATTGGAATGGAAAATAAAGTTGCATATGTTGTAGTTAAGATAGCTGACAAATAGGATTGATTCACACTTCTGCTTCGTGGTATTCTAGTTAGGTTGTAGCTTTGTTTGTCAGTTTCCACTTGGTGTATTTTATTCTCACTACTGATATCACTTTCGGCCAATATATACAATCGTGGTTGATATTTATCTCCATTTAAATTCATTGAAAATCTTAACATTTCTGTTGTATGACCTCCAGATCCAATACAAAAAATTGTTCTCATAGATTTTTCAGGAATAACCAATGTGCATTCTGAGGACATAATCTTGTAAATCAGGTATGTTATTCGAGTCACTAACGCTGTTATTAGGCAAATTATTAACAGGAGCACAAGTACAGAGATTTCCATATTCTTTTCTCGATTTTTCGAGTTACGATAAAAGTTCCATTCGGCTCTGAGTTGAACCCCAGCTGCATAGGTATTCTTCGCTACATAAACAACAATACAATTTAATGTAACTACCGTGATTTTTCCTGTAACTTTCGTACCTGTTCAAACCATTGTTTAATTTAACTTTGACATTGCAAATTTTTGTTCTGAAGTCAGAATGATCATTGTCATGTAATCTAATCTGTCACTGTCAGTCAGTCTCATTCACACATGCCCTATGTGCATTCTGTCTAAGCCCTTCCAGCCTTATATGCTATGAATGTTAATTAATATATTGGTAATATTTTATATTTTTTTAGGTTATCATTGTAATTGTAATAATAATAATAAAATCGCTAATTATCGATGAAAAAAATATATACATTGGTTTATACATTAGCCTCTCCTGCGAGGAACTTTCATAACAATTATAATAAATCTGTTTTTTTGGTTATTGAAATCATAATACTTGCGTTATGATAACATGGCCGATGTTAACGTGCGTTATGATAACGAACACTAAGCAAACATAATTTTAAGGAAAATAACTGATGACTATTTATGAAATATTATAGTATGCCGATAGGTATATAGCCGAAATTGCTGATAATCTGGATTTTTTATTTGACACAGTCAATCAATAAGTTCAATGTCAATGTCATCAAATTTACTTCACTTGCAAGTTGCAATGCTGCATACATACATGCATGCAACAGCAAACAGTAAGACAACGGACAACAGTGTTGTGAATGTGTATTTCTTCGAAACTACTATTAATTTATTGAGTTTTCACAAGAAAACTCAGTTTTAATAAGATTCATAACAGAACCACAGAAGTTTCTAATGTGCATCGTTATGTATTATGTTATATCAAACCTTTTAGGCTGTAAGAGTTCGTAAATGTATTAAATATAAACACATTAGTGTTTCTACAAATTAGTCATGAAATTCATAAGTTTTATTGGATCTAGTATTTTTCAAATACTGTCTTTCTTTTTTGTTTTGGGATATTTTCTTGGTGTCCTAAATATACATTTTAGTGATAAAAATGACTATTGTGTAATGACATTCATGTTTGAGTATCCTCAGTTTGTGGTAAGTTCAGTTGTTTCGATGTTGTTTTATTTTGTTAATTTTTTACCTGAAGTTATCTTTGTTTTAGCGAATATCCCTTGATGAAAACAAAGTGTATCCTCAATATGGACTATATGCTTATAGTGAAGGAAGACTTACAGAAAAAGCCAGAAAAATGTGGTATGTAACGAGACGCAAGACAAATTGGTCACTATGGTTGGCTCTAATTTAAAAATGTTAATATGTGTTATCAGGTTTGATGGTGTGCCAGTGTTATTTCTTCCTGGTAATGCTGGTAGCTATATGCAAGCTCGTTCCCTGGCTTCAGTAGCACTCCGGAAAGCTTTGTCAAGAGGATATGACCAGCATTTTGATTTCTTCACAAGTAAGTTTTCATTTACAACCAATTTAAATTGTTGAGTAAATATATAATCAAGGTAAATTATATAAGCACCATAATAAGGCAAGCTTTTTTTTTATTTATTTTGTTTTCACACATAAGTAATACATTATAATTAAATTTTCACACCTTTCAATTAGGGGACCTGAAGGAGGTAGATGCAGGGGAAAGTGTTATGTGTGAATTAACTAAACTAAAATAAATTTGTTTTTATATGATTATTATAAATAATTACTGAAGTTTAAAGTAAAAAGTAGTTTTTGTTTTTTAATATTCATTATTGTTTCATCAGTAAACTATAATGAAGAGCTATCAGGATTGTATGGAGGAGTGTTGCAATCGCAAACCGAGTTTGCAGCTGCATGCATTTCTAGAATACTAAGGTTATACAAAGTTAATAAATACACAAAGACTGTTCCCACTACTGTCATCCTGATTGGACATTCAATGGTAAGACATATTATTTTCTTCAATGTGTATTTACAAATATATGTTCACCCATTTATACTAACAATTCTTAAAATTACAATAATTTATATTCATTCTGTAAAATTTTGTTGCAACAAACCCTTTACAATGGGAGGAAGGATGTGTTTACTCAGCAGTGGGCCAAAGAGTGATCTTAAGTCTATAGTCCCAAGACCTATTCAAGTTGTATTTGGTAATGTTGAGGTAATGAGAGATCTTGTTGAAAATACATACTATCAACTCGTATGAAGCTTAGCTGAGCGATCCTCTATGATATCTGAATTTCATATAGGCAACATTATTGCTTATGTCTACCATAAAAACTATAGAAGGCAATTTTTTTTTTATACATTCATATATATCATAATCCCTAACTAAGTCCCTAACATAGAGCCAGAGAGTATAGAGTGCCAGTACTTTGAAAATGCTTTATAATATTCTTTTATTTTAGGGTGGCCTCATCGCCAAACGTCTTCTTGCATATCCAAGCACAATAAACTCAACGAACATTGCCATCACTCTAGCAGCACCTTTAGAAGCGCCAGTTGTAAATTTTGACATCGCTATGAATAATTACTACATGGTTATGAACTATGAATGGGATTTATTCATAAATAACAATGAGCTATTCAAACATAAAAAGCTGTTGATTAGCTTTGGAAGTGGACCTCGGGACATTCTTATGCCATCTGGACTAACATCATCTAATGACAGCTATATTAATGTATTGGTAAGTTATTTAATCAATTATCATTTATTTCTCAGGAATCCCTGTGAGTACCAGCCAATTTCCAACAAGAAGCTAGCCCATGTAGTAAATTCTAAATATTTCTTTTTGGTTGCTAGATGTTGCTTAAATCAAATTAATTCTTAATCTTGAAGACAGAATATGTTTTTATCAAACAAATTTCGAAAATAGGTCACTATAGAATTCTTCAATATTTAAGTAGGTACCAATATGTTATCTTTATGCATTGTTATTTATTGGTACTCTTAAACACCTGAGGTGTCGGCTCTTTTGTACATATTCGATAATTACTATTTGTTTTCATTCAACGTTATTTGTGTTTATAAATATTTTTCCAAATCTTATAAACATTATACACACATGAGTCTTGGTGGCCGACTGGTTCGAGTAGTTGCAGTAGCTGCAACACAATAATAACAAGCTTGAATCCCGACTTTATCAATGATCTTTTCTGAACAAATTACTGTAGACTAGTCACGTCACGAGCTTTACGGTGAAGGAAAATATCGAGAGGAAACCTGCATACGATAGAGATGAAATTCAAAGACGTATGTATAGTCGTGCTTGAGTAACACAATTTTATTGTGTTGTGTTCCTACGCGGTGAATAAGGTTTCCAGTAATGAGCTCCTTGGGGAGGGGGGAGGATTGTTACAATGTGTTGGAAGCAGAGAGATTAAACCTTATGCTGCCAACACACTATAATACTCCGAACACAGAGTGGCAACACGCAAGTGATACTTCGGTATCGTGAGCGTAAATAGGCTACGGTAACCGTTTCCCATTAGGTGGGCCGTATGCTTGTTTGCCACTCTTGTTGTATAAAAAAAAAAACGTATGAAAAAGTGTATGTGGTAATCTCCTACAAACCTCAGCCTCCACCGGACCGGACCCTTGTGGGAATGCGTGAAGATATGAAATAAGCATAAAAAAATATTATGTGTATAATGTTTAACATTTTTTGGTTAGCACTTGGCGCTCTTGTGGAAGCCAAGATAGCATGGAAATTTAAATTACCATGGTGGAATTCTATTAATATTAATAGCTTAAATTGTCCAGCCAAAGACTCCCTTCTCTCTTTTTCTCATTCCCGACACAAGGCTTTCTATGATCCGGACCTCGAATAGGCTACCAGTGGAATTTAACATTTTAATAATTGTAGACTACTGCCATACCCGGCGTCTGGGTATCTCCACACCACGTGGTGATAGTGTGGTGCAAGCAGATTGTGATGGCCATCAACAAATACCTGTTTGCTATCATAAATCCTCGAACTGATCAAGTGTCTGAAGATATAAGCGTATTGAAGGCTCGAGCAAAGCAGTATTTTCAGGTGAGTTATAGGTACTAATAATTCAAGTGGACTTAAACTTTAATAGGGTTAATCTTAATAGTAGTGTATTGCTCGAGGTATTATGTGGATTGATTTCAACTATAGTTAATGAGAGGTGGGGGCACAACAGGTGTTCCTATCAGATTTTGAAATTTCACGATTTTTCGCTACTGTTCTCGGGTAGTGCTGTGTTTCCGCGGTGAGAAATGTTTACAGAACATCAAAAGTGTAGTTTTCCTTTAATGATTGTGGTATTAGAACGGGTAGGCGTATCTTTATGCTCCTAGCACGGTGACATCGCTCTGTTTATAAAGTCAGCATTGCTCGATTTAGGGTATATATGGCAGGGATCACGTTTGCACGTGGCTATATCCCCATGGAGAAGTTATTGGGTTATACCTCTGCGTACCTCTTCGGGGATCCTTATGGGGAGGCTGGAGGTATTTGACCAGGCTATACTGGTTATACCACATATGAAATACCTTGCTTATAGTTGCTATGTTCGTACTTCCAGGCTAATCGCTCTATGACATTGAGTCCTGATATAATTCGCGGAAATGTGTCGATGCAGGCTGATGCTTTCTGGTACGAAGACAACCGTAGGATCTACCAAATATCCCGTCCTGATATAGACAAGTGGGTATCCTACTAATATTAATGATGATTGAGTGAGATTCAATTTTTGTGTGCTTATGATTGTTCCACAATCACGCCCGAACAGCTGAACTTTTATGGATTCAATTTGCAATGGCAAGCTGTTTGTTTGAGCTGACATAATGTATGATGTACTTCTGTCGGACATTACGCCTTCCCACAAGAACTTATAGGTATAGGTAAATTAGACATGTACCTAGATACTGTATTTGTATAGCCAATGATAATGACTGGCATTTTTTCAATTTATTAAACTTATTTACTGTGGGCACTGTTTTTCTATGTACCTACAAACCTAATTTTAATATATGACTATGTTTATTAAGTGAGGCCGTTTTTTTCTTAAATATAAAAAAATCGCGATGTGCATTGGCTCAGCGGCACCGTTTGGCTCACGTTTAAAAGAAGTGTGAACACATCAGGATTAATGATAAAAAAATAACTAGGCAAAATATGATTTAAACATAGGCAAAGGCGTCTTTGTAAATTTACACAACTTTGTTACGTATTCAATCAGACATCAATTGGTTGTTGGCAAGCCTCCAGAGCTACAGGAAATGAGCAAGTTGATATTTTAAGATGCCGTACGTCAGTTGAGATAATCTTTTCCTCGGCCGTAGTGGCCGGGTGGCTTACGTAGTAGACTGAAGAAGGACTACCAAAGTTTGAACCTGTATGTTCTAACTTTGGTAGTCCAAGCGGTTGTATGAACTTAAGCATAATTATATATCACACCACGAGTTTTACGGAAAATATCGGTTGAGAAACATTTTGTAAACATAAATGTAAAGTTGTGCCTTTTTCTACGACTATTCCTTCGGGGATACAAAATGTGAAGGTGTCTTAAAATCTCTAATTGAAACGTTAGACGTGACTGAAATTGTTTTCACAAAATACATTTTATTTAGTTTTTGATGGCGATATTTATCGATGCAATCTAACTAGATATACTCATACAGAGGAACTAGATACATCTGTAAAAAAAATAACTTTACTACCTCTTGTCTCGAGGTATAAGATTCGTCCAATTTACAATATTCGTAAATACATACACATCACAATGCTATTGGGCTGCCATATTTAAAGAATGGGTGCCCTTAGGTAGGGAGTTATCGCCCTATGGAAGGTTTTACAATCCCCACAGGATTGTAAACCCTTTAACAAGTTACTACTAAGATTGTTCTTGTGCGTCCACTAAAGCTTAATTTTCATTTGTTTTCTTTTCCAGAACGACATACCTGATGATAAGGCTGGTGAAGTATCCGCAAAATAGATTCGTTGCTATCGAAGCTGTCAATGTGGATGACAGAGAATGGGTGTTCGGATGTAACGCCCAGTTCGCACATAACACGTACAGATATTGGTAAGTTCATTCTTGGTACACACACATATACATATTATATCTTTAACACACATACTCCAAATATAATAAATAAATAAATAAAAATAAAATTGACTGATGAAAGTAAAACATGACTTGTATAATTAAGCCCCAGCTGTGGTACAATGGGAGTGCGACGAAGTTAAAGAGAGAAAGGTGAGGGTGGGGAATACTGTAATTAAAGAGCGATGCGCACTCAATTATATATTTAGTGACTGCAGATTCTCAATTATATATGATGACTTGATGAAATGCAAGTGTATTTATATTCATACGTACATATCATCACGCCAGGTCCCTAACGAGGTAGGCAGAGAGTATAGAGCGCCAGTTATCTCTAAACTTACATACCTCTTTCGTTTCGTCCTCATTCATCAGTCTCTTACATGCTCGTCGGTTTCGAGTACTCTTGACGTTCCCGTCCTTGAGCGTCCGATCGATTTGATCTAGATAGTTGGAACGTGGTCTTCCTCTGCCTCTTCTTGCACACACTTTCGTCAATCTTTCTTCACTCATCCTTTCTATATGTCCAAACCATTTTATTTATATGTACCTATATTATGTATTTATATTCATTATTCAGTAAACATGCGGTGTCATTATCTGAGCTGTCTCGCTGGACTGGTGCTGCTGTTGACTTTGGAAAACGAAAATTGGCTACAATCAACCTACATACCCTGATGGAGACACACCCTGAGTGGACCCATGTTATTGTCAAAGTATCACCGACTAGGAAACCTGTGAGTATATTGCTATAGCGAATAGTTTTATTCATTAATTAACGTAAATAAGTTGGGACGGTCCCTTCCACCCAAATTGACCTACGCATGTACTATGGAAACTAGACAACGTATAACATACGTATAGATCTTACTAATATTATAAATGTGAAAGTTTGTAAGTTTGGATGTTTGCGGTTCTTTCACGGCCAAATGGCTGAACCGATTTGGCTGAAAGTTGAAATGTTCAGAGCTTACTCCTAGGAATAGGACATAGGCAACTTTTTTTTTTAATCCT
>JACCPG010000830.1:26267-37860 GCA_016069955.1 Drepana arcuata | reverse complement strand
GAAACCGACGAGCATGTATGAAGAGACTGATGAATGTGGACGAAGCGAAAGAGGTATGTAAGTCTAGAGAGAACTGGCGCTCTATACTCTCTGCCTACCCCGTTAGGGACTTGGCGTGATGATATGTATGTATGTATGTATGTATCTCGTAGCGTGAGTTTCAGCAACTTTGGCTTCTTAAGCGAAACAATTGCCAGGCATCCAGCCAAGGACTACTTAGGTGCTAAAAAAAACCCAGCTACAGGCGCCCTCTGTGGGATTCGGACCTCTGCCAAATCGGAATGGAACCGGCGACTAGATATGAGGATAGATTCTCACTGGCATGGTCTCCGCCGCGATGACGGCGGCCACGTGTGGGTGCAGCTGGCGGGCGGCCTGCAGCCAGTCCTGGAAGCGCACGAGGCAGTCGTGCAGCTGGTGATGCTGCTGGTCCAGCCGCCACGCGCGCTTAATGCTCTGCAGCATCAGCAGGGGCCGTTCTGCAACGATATAACAACACTATTAAGAAAAGCTATCTAACTACTCGCAAGCTATGAGTTTAAGAGCTACAATCAGGACAACGATTGGTTTCGAGTCTCCCCTCCCCTTTATATCATTGTAACCGTCATAATAGTAACGTCAGTCGTCGGATAGATGCTAATAGTAATAAAAAGTATTTGGAACCAATCATGTCTTGCTACCATGATGTTCATTATCATTATTCAGGAATTCAATAGCTCCAGATTTATGTCTATCTAAACTAAAATAACTATATAAAAGAAGACAATGTTTCTAAAAAAAAAATATGAGTGTACTGATAATACTCAAACGTAACTGGAATGTTGCACACTTACACGATGAAGAATAGTGGGGCGCCTCTTAGTGGGTGGCGCTTTTAAAATTTTGAATATTCTTCCCACCACAAAACAAACTGTTTAATACAAATATTGACATGGGACAATTCTTATGTAGTTTTCTTTGAATTGTCTTAGAAAATTTCGACCTTGAGTATGAACATAGTACATGCATAATGTTTGCAATAAGTGGGTACTAGCCTTTCCTAAAGTATATTTCGAAGGCCATTAGGTGTGTCTCTATCCTGTCGGCCGCGAGCGTCCTCAACGGCATCAGGAACTTGATTGCTTGCTCTAAGGGGTCGTCCACCTGGAAACGACAAGTCTACATTGAAACACGATACATAAAGATATTTCTCGTAGATTTATTCATTTCCACATTTAAAACATCTTGCAGCTGATGGTAGAGGACTGGTGGTCGAGTATATAAAGTACTAGCTGTCCCGCCCAGCTTCGCCCGGGTGAAAAATGTATACTTCCTGAAACACGATCGCAGTGCCCCACCTATCATGTCCAATTGTGATGTAAGCTATCCTATATTTTAAGTTGGATCAAACTGTATGCAAATTTGATTGAAATCGGTTAATTAGTTTAGGATTACATCGCGTACAAACAACGTGACACGTAATTTATATATATTTAGATTTATTGTATATTGTTATGGGATACCATAGACGATAACAAGTAAATCTGGCCATACCATAGATTCATTATGGCGCGAAATTGAATGTCATCTAGAAAAACAATTGAGTAATACATTCATTCAATATTTTATTAAGTTTTCTTACGGGACGCTAACTTGTTTTCTTTTGATTGCAACTCAGAGATTTCTCAGGTGGTCGAGATTCCAGTATAATCAAGATTGCAGGTTCGAAGAGGTCTTTAATAATGCGTAACTTTTGACTCAAGTATGTAGAGTACATGAATCACGCCATTGCTTTATAGTCAAGCATAACTTGGATAGCATTTCAAGGTAGCGCACTCAGGTCGTGATTAATATCATACATTGCCGGCTACGCCCTCGGGCCAGCCCGTGACATAATGCATTGTTCAAAAGATAGTTTATTTATAGCTGATTGATTGGCGTTAATAAAAAATATTAAACCATTAGAGGATAAGATCTATATTTTTACTAGCCAATGGCATGTGATCCGGTTCCGGTGTGCAGGAAGTTTTATTAAGGCATAAATACATATCTTCATGCCTTCCCACCAGAGTGCCCCCGAAGGCGTAAAGCAGAGGTAAATAACATTATGAATACGAAAGTGAGTGTGCAATCATTAAGAATTGGATTCACGTTGTCCTTATAAAATAAGAAATACCTACCATGCAAGAACTGTTCCCTAAGGATAAAAGTTATCGTTTCACAAAAAAGTGTACATCAACTCGAGAGAAGCCGCGTGTAAAAAAATTTATGAAAAGGATTGAAAGGTGAGACTGTATTAGTTACACGACAAATATCATAATAAGACAAAACACGTTGCGTGTGGCGAATATAGTCATACCATTGAATCACATTTCGTATCACAACTAATTTGCCTATCCATGATAATTAGACAATAATGACAACTTGGTTCTAACAATACCAAGTAATATAGTGAGACCAATTTCCTGCAGGAAACGAGGGTTCAAAATTGGAAAATTAATTGTAGCATAATGATATTGATATTGTTCGGAAATTGAGGTCATTTGTGAAACCTTAAAGTTAACAAGCAGTAAAATATAGACTATACTTGCTTATTAACAAAGCTCAATATACATTACCAGATATATAAAAATATTTAGTCTTTAGTTTCCTGTGGAGCTTTGAAGCAAGTTGGCTGGCACATACGATGCCTACAATTTGAAACGCGCGAGTTATACTGCACATGTACAGTATAAATAACACTCACATTGTGAGACCGCTAAGAACAAACGTATATGGATATTTTGGTGCTAATACTTTGATGTTTACCAAATTTTATAAAAATTATCCTACTATATATACTTAATAATATAATAATATATCCTCACGCCTTCCCACAAGGGTCCCAGATCAAGGGGTAGGCAGAGGTGTATAGGTAATACCCACACACCCACTTTCCGCCAGAGGTATATTAGGTGCCAATGTGACAGATGGCAATATCCTACTAATTCTATATATGTGAAAGTTTGTGAGGATATTTATTTCACAATCACGCCATAACTGCTGAACGGAAATGGATGAACTTTGGCACATATATACATTATTAGTTGAAATATCTACAGTTAAATCAAATATTACGCGGGTGAAACTAGATGTGGTCACATAACGGTAGACATACCCTCGCCAACTTGTCTGGCACCAGTTCATCTAGCTGCGGTGCCTCGGGGTCGCCCTGCTCCTGCGGCTGGCGCGCCTTGTGGTGCTGCTCACGCTTAACCTGGAATGCACCATCAAACACTGTTTACAATAATATAGATAATATATATATATAATCTCACGGTACTCGAAGAGGCAGGCAGAGGTGTATAGTTAGTACCCACACGCCCAACTTTCCACCCGAGACATATTTTAGACTCTAACGTGACACATGGTGAGTCCATCGCCGTTACTCAAGCACGACTAAACATACGCCTTTGAATTGCTTCTCAGACGTATGCAGGTTTCCTGTCGATGATTTCCTTCATCGTAAAACTCGTGGCGTGACTAATCATTGTACTTAAGTTCAGAAAAACTCATTGGTACAGTCGGGATTGAAACTTGCGATCTTTGCGTCGCAGGCAACTATTCGAATACCTCGGCCACCACGGCGTAGAATAATATAGCTTATTGGTGTTTGCAAGTATCAAATCAACTTGCATTGAGTAGGTAAAGAGGTATAGATACAAGACTTCAAGTCTCATACACCTTCTTCAATACAGCAACACTTGTTGTATATTCAAATATGTCTGACTGTCTCTTACGTGATCCGTGTAAGCAACTAAATAGCTAAAACTCAAACGTTACGAAATGTAGTTTGAAGATAGCTTGACCTTCAGAAACGGACCGCAGAGTTAAAAATCTTAGTATGTAGTGGCTAAGTAGGTATGTTGAGATTAGATTGTGTATTTGGGATAAATATTTATGTACAAAGAGCACACTAAAGGAAGTCCCGAGTCAGGGCATGTTTACCAACATCATGAAACCAGAGTAAATGTTAAAAAGTTTCGAGATACTAAAATCGGCTGTGATAATGTTTCATGCGTCTTCTATATAATTAGAAATTCATGCGTCTTCTATTCAATAGAAAGCGCGAAGAAACTAAGGGGAGTGTATAAATATTCACAGAACATTAATGATAACATTCCCACAAAAATAATTTGCTTCACAACTAGTAGTAGGTACCAGCGTGATGCGAAGCCGTTAGTAAGACGAGGAACCAGTTCCCCAGGCTTGTTTTTCGTCAACCACCGGAGGTATCACCACGGCTATTTGGAGAACCAAAAGTGTACTTAGTGTACCTGTACCTGTGCCGCCAGAGCACTTTCTTGTTCTGCCTTCCGCTGTGCTTTCCTCTGTTTGTTTCTAAGCTTCTTCAGCTCCGATGGTGCTAGGTTGTCTGTGAACAAATTAAACATCATATTTTTAGTTTTACTTTATCTCCATGTCTTCTGAAAAGTCCGGAACTATTAAGAAGAGATATTATACCATGGTGGGTGTCTTTATGTGGCAACTATTTAATAGCCGCATAAATGTTTGCAAATGTCCTCAGAAATGCCGGGATTCGAAACTCGAATGTAGATTTTGCACGCGACTACATAAACCACTCGACCACCATTTATATTTCTTCTAAAGTTTACGAAGTATCTAATACGGCACATTACCTAAACCTTCATCCATAAAATGATTGATCTAGAACTTTATAGATTTCATGTAATGAAAACATTCATGCATGAAAAAGTATATACAATAACGGCTGCCCATGGCGACAGCATTGCGACAGTTGCACAACTGTTGCGACACAAACTGCGCCGGCGCACGCCGTTTACGACCACACGATTTGAAGGGTTGCTATAAAGACTGCATTGTGAACACTAAATACATTAACGAAACGAAGGCATAAGTAATACAACAACAGCCCGATTCACTATATATTAGTCTTAAGAAATACTAATTTAAAGTGAACTAGCGTTCTGGTCTAACTTACTACTCGTGGCACTCTGCGTGATAATATATGAAATGAATATGTCAATTCAAGAGAAAACTTAATTATTTCTCAAAAAAATCTTTCAAATCAATCAAAAACACATTTATCACACACACTTACTTTCCAAATTGTAGTGATAGGATTGTCATTTCATTCGCCAGCCCTAGAAAATCCATCAATCCATACAATCCAATCTATGGTGCATATATGTATTAGATAGTAAGCGAGCCGCGATGCATTTAATAGCTCTACTAATGCCGTTCCCAAACTCATAAAAAAACGGCCAAACCTTGAAACTGGGCCTTAAAGTAACCGTTTGCTTAATTAACTATGTTTCATGGCAATTATTTGTTAATCTGGCTCTTTATCAATGTTTTGTCGCATTCCTGATTTATCAGATTAATTTGACGTTGTTTTTTTAAACATTCGTGAGAAAAATATTTCCACTGACAGCATGCTACATAATGAAATAGGTACAGCCATGTTGTACAGCTAAAATTACTGGTCAAGATAGCGTTCCACGTTTTCTTGAACGGTAATTATAATCCAGACATTTGCATCATTAGTCCGTACACAGTCAAATAGAACTTGAAGTTAAACATTATTTAGCAATTGATATGTACCCCGCGGTTTCCCCCGCGTAGAAAACAAATTTTACAAGAAGGGCTCCTGCAGGAACCTTGTAATAAACTTTTTTCGGGATCTATTCCAGAAAAAAAGCCACGAATGTTAATCCAGCTAATAATCTGTCACTATCGCATATTTCACCTTAATCAGCATAATATAAACTATACAATGATATTACTAATTGATATATACCTAGGACATCCAAGACTCTCCGAAATGAAAGAAATACAACGTTAGGCAAACCTAAGTTTAAACGAACTTAGATTATAATATTAATTGCTAAGATAACGAGTTGTTATATTTTCGACAGCTGCGCCATAACCACAGCAAATTGTATTGAATATTAAACATTGTTAAGAGCCCGCAGGTCAAGTATTACAGCATTTGTTATTTTAAACATAAAGTAATTCGATTTGAAACAAGGCAAGGTGTAACGTTTAGGATAATTATTCTATCTAGCTATTAGCTAGCCTATACCTAGGGACACTACTCTTGCAACTTATTAGGTCTGCCAGACGACTGTTCACCGAAAGCTTGCAAAAATGTCTTGATTGTATGAATTTCATATAGTATTTTGTATTTGAATAATCAAGCGACATTCTCTAATCTTAAAGTGCTCTTTAGCTTCATAGACATTCATTTCTTAGTACATATGTACCACCTAAAATCTAGACGCTTTTATCCAACGCGACGTAACTGTAAGCTAATAAACTAATCTAATAAACTATTATAGTAATAAGAATACCAAAGTAGGATTTGCGCGGATAAGGGCCAGTGTTGCAACGTCAGCACGAACCTCATTGAAAGGGCCCTGCGCTGTCATTGGTCCGTCAACAATAGCTGTACGGTGTACCGTGTACCCACCGCAACGCACGCTCAGGCATGCCTGTCGCATGGCATTCGGACGCGTAATTATGTAACCTTATTGTACTTTAATCCGGCTAGGACACGTACACAAATTGCTGCTCTAATTCACTCGTTTCGTAAATGCAGTGAAACAGCGGCCGCGACGGTCTGGGAGGTCATGTCTACTACCTACCTACACCACTCGCTGACATTATAAGTGGCTTTATCATTATCTTTACTTTTAGATATTTGAAAAAGGATATAAGCTGTCTATTTTATTAAAAAGTTATGATAAAAGTGGTAACTCCTAAGGAGATTAATACATTTTTCACCATTCCCATCCCCATCCTTTTCTTACCGGTCGATCGTACATTTGAGTCAATACTGAATAATTTATCGGCGTTATATGCACGTGTTCAAAGCCGATCATAACTAGTTACCTAATTATTATTTATGAACATTGTATTATTATAGTATTATTATCCTCACGCCTTCCCACATGGGTCCCCGAAGAGGTAAGAAGACTAGTAGGACAGAACATGCTGGTGAGCTCCTGGTAACGTGCTTGATCAACAGTTATGTTATACTTAAACGCTGGGAAAGCAGGTCAGCTATCTAACGTTATTCTAAACACTGGTGCAAACAGGTGGAAAGAGTACCATAACCGGTTGACAATTTCATAAATATATGATCCGTAGGGCGCAGTCAGCTGACAGCCCTGGGGCTGGTGAAATTGCCAGCGTTCCGGACACTCGTGCCGACGAAACTCGACTTGTAAGGCAAAACGAACAATGTCGTGACAACATTTTCTCGTTGTTGGGCCGGCAATTAGAACACGGGATTTGGTTAACTGACTTATATTCTGTAGAACTATGTCATCGACAGTACTACGTCTAAAGATCTATATATGTTCAACTTTGGAACAAGAAAAGAGCAGTGAGCAACTATTTAAAAATATTTTCATAATTAGGTATAAAGATTTTTTGTAAAAATACATATTTTGTATAAATTACTCTTATTTTTATGAACGCAAAATTAAAAAAGAACATATAATTGCAGTAAAATAATGCTGACCAGTGATAGCGAAAAAAATCGCTATGCTAGTAAGCTAAAGCTAGAGGGTCTATTTCGACCCCTCATACTGACAGTAAAGCTATTTTTTACAGCACAAGGTCAGCCCGCGCAAATGACACCACCAGTGTGGCAAGCGTCCGTAGGCGTCGGTTTTAAAGTACTATCATTTGGGCCATCTTGTTTGTCTAACATTGTGGTAGAAAAAGCTACGCCTATCTCTATTTATGTAACTCGCAAATGATACAATTTCTCAATAAAATCGACACTCCAATGTTTAAATTAAAAAAATTATATCGGTGACATCATCAATTAAGAACTGACACAAGCAAATTAACACATCCAATTAATCAGCTGTTAGGAAGATTGAAACTTTACAAATGATGCGATCAGATACGGGCCGGAGTCTCAACAATGTTGTATAACCCGCCGCATTTAACTACGGTTTGCAACGCAATTGTAGATGAATTGATTACATTACGGAGCTCTATTGATCAACACACGGCGTAGGTGATGACAATCAATCATCTTCACCCGCTGTGATCACCTGCCCCACTAGGAAGTGTCCTAAACGTCGATTGACTGATCCAAATTAAATGGTTATCTTCAGATAAAAGATTAACGATGCTTTCTAGGTTGATTAATTGAAAGGATGTGAATGATTGAGGAATTGAAATGATGATGTAGACAACGCTACACATTAATATAAGACACAATTTGGTCCGGGTATAAAAGTAAAAAAGTCATGTAAACTCACACATATTTCTATCCAACTTTCAGTTATTTTACACACGCAATAATAACATGATAATAACGTAACAATGATGCTACTAATACTGTACTTGTTAGTCACTTACGTCGGCTGAACAAAGTTAGATAAATTTGGCTCCGAGATAGATATGGGTTTAGAGACACATCATTGCATATGGGTTCCCTTGCTTTGTTATCATCACCAATAAGTGTATACTGTTATAATTACAAGGAAAAATACACACTAATTATATATGTAATAAAGCAGAAATTAGCAATCCGTAATAATATTATAAATGTGAATGTAGGTTTGTTTGTTACGCTTTCACGTAAAAACTACTAAGCCGATCATCATAAAACTTTGTACACATATTCTTGAAGGTATTAGAAGTAACATAGGATACTTTTTATTTAAACAAAAAATTATGAAAGATAAAAAAGCCGTCCACGCCGACGAAGTCGCGGGCACAGCTAGTAGTAAATAAATGGATAAATAAGGATAACAATGTTTGCGGGCTTTTCCTGTGGGTTTACATACCGGTTATACTCATTACGAGTATAACTGGTATGTATGTACCAGGTACCTAGGTTCAATCATTTGATATGTGACACAACGTCCGGTGAAAATGAGGTGAACATTATATTAATAATTAACATTTGTAAAATAAACATTGCATTCGTATGAGTCACTACGAGGATAATGTTATTATAGTACCTACTCTAAATGTCATGCAGACTTGACCTACACTTCTCATCAGAAAAATTGAAACACCCTGCAAGTATATGTTTTGTAAGGATATGGAATAGTGAATAATATGAGTTACTAGTTTATGCCCGCGGCTTAGCCCGCGTGGAGTTCGAAAAAGTAGCTTATGTATTTTCCTGCTAGAATCGGTTCAGCCGCTATGCCGTGAAAGAGCATCATACCTTATAATATTAGAACTTTGAATTTTCGATATAAAAAATTTAAATAGTATCCTATGTCCTTTTCCTAGGTATAAGCCATCATGATTTCAACCTTAAGTCGAATCGGTTCAGCCGTTATGTAGTGAAAGAACCGCAAACATCCAAACTACATTTATAATATTAGTGAGATTATTTACTGTTAAACGACATTTGACATATATTTCTAAGTATCCAATTTTTTTTCTAATAATCCATACAAATCATAAACAGAAAAATTTAAAAACCTTTCAAGTGTTTCAATTTTTCTGATGAAAAGTATATTTACTATCTTGGGAAAAACATAGCTGACAAACGATAATCAGCAATAGTTGGGAGTTTTAATATTATCCTTTCAAGTAAAGCTCGTGGAGTGATAATTCGCTGTACTAAGTTGAAAAACCTCATAGGGCTTTGAACTTGTTATCAGTTCTACGCAGGTGACTACTAAAACGACTGAGTAACCACACCTTTTTGAACAGTTACTGTCCTATAGTCCAATGAAATATAAGCTAGCCATTTCACGAATTCCTCGGCACGTGCAAACAGCAGGTCGTAATGCCACTCGCTCGACTACACCACTCAACCCATTCATTAATAACCCGCTTGAGATTAATCACATTCAAGCGCAAGACTTCGATTTTGAAAGCAGAGCACCTGCTCCAACGATTGCCGTTATAGACTCGGCCGTCTTATCAAAGCTTTGTAAACATCACGTTACAAAACAATAAGTAAAAATACTACATGTTAAATACAATCATTCTCTTCTCTGAAATGTCTCGCAATACATTTCTTTGTTACCTTATTACGTTGCTGGTTCACAGATGTTTAATTCACATTACGCTAGTATTGTTACCTAAGTCAATAATGTCCACACACTGACTTACTCTCATAGGACTTATTTTTTTCAGTTGTGATAGTAGTTATTTAAAAAAAATATGCAGCTTTTAAGATCGAATCCGCACTTAAGAGATTCGCCAAGCAACTGGCGCCAACGATGGAGTTCGATAGTTTGAACACGTAAAATGGATAAGCGAAGAAAGGTTGACAAAACGGACATTCCCTGCAAGTGTCTGGAGAAAGGCGAGGCAAAAGAACATTCTACCAAGTGGTATCGTATCCGTTCAAACTGGCTAGATCAAATAGAACTAGACAGTGAATTTTTAAACGTTAATCAAACACGGAGGATTGAGCCTGATTGCTTTGATGGCAATTTGTCTACAATGGCAATACCGATTGTTCCATAAAGAGTTTACCTGACCCTAAAGCGGAGGAGCTGTGCTAGCAGTATAAGGAGTGAAATGGACTAGTTCCTTTCTACCTACAAAGTCTAGCGGAGTTGGTGTAATAAACTTACAGCACGAACAAACGTTACCCAAGATCCTATTTAACTCCCGAACTTCTATATTAGGGAGGTATTGCCCCTGTCGGACAACTCCAAATTTGGACGGGAAATTCTCTTGCAGTCTATCTGCTTAGAGTATGGCCTTTACCTTGTTTTCATAAGTGACGAAAAGGCTTCGTTTCAAGTCAAATAAACCTTTAATTGTCCAATATATATATGAGGCTCAGAATAATAACTAAAGCGTAGAAGTAAGGTATTAATAAGAACTGCTGATACGTTGGATGCACTCTTTCGTCATATATATTAAACGCTGTGCTAAAAAGAGGCAAACATAGTTCCGTCACTTTCTTTTTTTGTAAGGTTGTACCAGGGCTATGTACTTGTAGGTCCCAAAAGTCCCAATATACTACAGACAAATTAAAAAGTAAGACACAGTGTATGATTGCGTCAGGATAAAGTAGCTCTCATATATTGACGTATAATGTTTACATGGCGTCTCATCGCAAGTTGTAGTGACTCTCAGTGTTTAAATATTATTTTTGAACCTATTTCGAAACTATTAATAGTTTTGATCATTGCGAGTGAAGTGAAAAATGCCCTGTTATGTTCCTGGTTGCAGTTCACACGCTTCCAAGAAAGAAAATGAGCGTGAGATTTTGAAATTCCATCGGTAAGATGTTTTTCATGACAAGTTTTTGTGAAAGTTTTCCGTAGTGATTAAATGATATTATTAATGTAAGATTTCATTATTTTTGCTATAAATGTGCCCGAAATGTTAAAATACAACCGTTTAAGAAAGTTATTCTGTATGTTTACATTGTGTGATAGTGATGTCCCAACTGCTAGTGTAAAGTATCGATATAATTATGTGGAACTTCCCGCTTAGATTTATAATAAGCCTTTACCACTGAGAATTTCCGGATATCTTTCCTTAGTAGATGTTTATTGCGTTAGGATATATACCACAATGAAAATTTAAATACTGAATTTTTGACTCAGTGGCTTAGCCTGTTCATATATGTATTGATTTT
>JACCPG010000830.1:0-25267 GCA_016069955.1 Drepana arcuata | reverse complement strand
TTGTCCTTATAAAATAAGAAATACCTACCATGCAAGAACTGTTCCCTAAGGATAAAAGTTATCGTTTAACAAAAAAGTGTACATCAACTCGAGAGAAGCCGCGTGTAAAAAATTAAATGAAAAGGATTGAAAGGTGAGACTGTATTAGTTACACGACAAATATCATGTTAAGACAAAACACGTTGCGTGTGACGAATATAGTCATACCATTGAATCACATTTCGTATCACAACTAATTTGCCTATCCATGATAATTAGACAATAATGACAACTTGGTTCTAAAAATACCAAGTAATATAGTGAGACCAATTTCCTGCAGGAAACGAGGGTTCAAAATTGGAAAATTAATTGTAGCATAATGATATTGATATTGTTCTGAAATTGAGGTCATTTGTGAAACCTTAAAGTTAACAAGCAGTAAAATATAGACTATACTTGCTTATAAATAAAGCTCAATATACATTACCAGATATATCAAAATATTTAGTCTGTAGTTTCCTGTGGAGCTTTGAAGCAGCTTGGCTGGCACATACGATGCCTACAATTTGAAACGCGCGAGTTATACTGCACATGTACAGTATAAATAGCACTCACATTGTGAGACCGCTAAGAACAAACGTATATGGATATTTTGGTGCTAATACTTTGATGTTTACCAAATTTTTTTCGATTGCAGCAACATTTGATGAATCAAATAAGACAATAAAAAAAACTATGGTCGCGGTGCCTTAAATCCTTCAAAATACGAGATTGAGGCTGACCACGCCACAGCCCTGGTATATGACTTGGCCGTGTTAATTGATATAAATATTATCCTACTATATATACTTAATAATATAATAATATATCCTCGCGCCTTCCCACAAGGGTCCCCGAAGGGGTAGGCAGAGGTGTATAGGTAATACCCACACACCCACTTTCCGCCAGAGGTATATTAGGTGCCAACGTGACAGATGGCAATATCCTACTAATTCTATATATGTGAAAGTTTGTGAGGATATTTATTTCACAATCACGCCATAACTGCTGAACGGAAATGGATGAACTTTGGCACATATATACATTATTAGTTGAAATATCTACAGTTAAATCAAATATTACGCGGGTGAAACTAGATGTGGTCACATAACGGTAGACATACCCTCGCCAACTTGTCTGGCACCAGTTCATCTAGCTGCGGTGCCTCAGGGTCGCCCTGCTCCTGCGGCTGGCGCGCCTTGTGGTGCTGCTCACGCTTAACCTGGAATGCACCATCAAACACTGTTTACAATAATATAGATAATATATATATAATCTCACGGTAGTCGAAGAGGCAGGCAGAGGTGTATAATTAGTACCCACACGCCCAACTTTCCACCCGAGATATATTTTAGACTCTAACGTGACAGATGGTGAGTCCATCGCCGTTACTCAAGCACGACTATACATACGCCTTTGAATTGCTTCTCAGACGTATGCAGGTTTCCTGTCGATGATTTCCTTCATCGTAAAACTCGTGGCGTGACTAATCATTGTACTTAAGTTCAGAAAAACTCATTGGTACAGTCGGGATTGAAACTTCCGATCTTTGCGTCGCAGGCAACTATTCGAACACCTCGGCCACCACGGCGTAGAATAATATAGCTTATATGTGTTTGCAAGTATCAAATCAACTTGCATTGAGTAGGTAAAGAGGTATAGATACGAGACTTCACGTCTCATACACCTTTTTCAATACAGCAACACTTGTTGTATATTCAAATATGTCTGACTGTCTCTTACGTGATCCGTGTAAGCAACTAAATAGCTAAAACTCAAACGTTACGAAATGTAGTTTGAAGATAGCTTGACCTTCAGAAACGGACCGCAGAGTTAAAAATCTTAGTATGTAGTGGCTAAGTAGGTATGTTGAGATTAGATTGTGTATTTGGGATAAATATTTATGTACAAAGAGCACACTAAAGGAAGTCCCGAGTCAGGGCATGTTTACCAACATCATGAAACCAGAGTAAATGTTAAAAAGTTTCGAGATACTAAAATCGGCTGTGATAATGTTTCATGCGTCTTCTATTAAATAGAAAGCGCGAAGAAACAAGGGGAGTGTATAAATATTCACAGAACATTAATGATAACATTCCTACAAAAATCATTTGCTTCACAACTAGTAGTAGGTACCAGAGTGATGCAAAGCCGTTAGTAAGACGAGGAACCAGTTCCCCAGGCTTGTTTTTCGTCAACCACCGGAGTTATCATCACGGCTATTTGGAGAACCAAAAGTGTACTTAGTGTACCTGTACCTGTGCCGCCAGAGCACTTTCTTGTTCTGCCTTCCGCTGTGCTTTCCTCTGTTTGTTTCTAAGCTTCTTCAGCTCCGATGGTGCTAGGTTGTCTGTGAACAAATTAAACATCATATTTTTAGTTTTACTTTATCTCCACGTCTTCTCACAAAAGTCCGGAACTATTAAGAAGAGATATTATACCATGGTGGGTGTCTTTATGTGGCAACTATTTAATAGCCGCATAAATGTTTGCAAATGTCCTCAGAAATGCCGGGATTCGAAACTCGAATGTAGATTTTGCACGCGACTACATAAACCACTCGACCACCATTTATATTTCTTCTAAAGTTTACGAAGTATCTAATACGGCACATTACCTAAACCTTCATCCATAAAATGATTGATCTAGAACTTTATAGATTTCATGTAATGAAAACATTCATGCATGAAAAAGTATATACAATAACGGCTGCCCATGGCGACAGCATTGCGACAGTTGCACAACTGTTGCGACACAAACTGCGCCGGCGCACGCCGTTTACGACCACACGATTTGAAGGGTTGCTATAAAGACTGCATTGTGAACACTAAATACATTAACGAAACGAAGGCATAAGTAATACAACAACAGCCCGATTCACTATATATTAGTCTTAAGAAAGAACTGCGATCTGGTCTAACTTACTACTCGTGGCACTCTGCGTGATAATATATGAAATGAATATGTCAATTCAAGAGAAAACTTATTTATTTCTCAAAAAAATCTTTCAAATCAATCAAAAACACATTTATCACACACACTTACATTCCAAATTGTAGTGATAGGATTGTCATTTCATTCGCCAGCCCTAGAAAATCCATCAATCCATACCATCCAATCTATGGTACATATATGTATTAGATAGTAAGCGAGCCGCGATGCATTTAATAGCTCTACTAATGCCGTTCCCAAACTCATAAAAAAACGGCCAAACCTTGAAACTGGGCCTTAAAGTAACTGTTTGCTTAATTAACCATGTTTCATGGCAATTATTTGTTAATCTGGCTCTTTATCAATGTTTTGTCGCATTCCTGATTTATCAGATTAATTTGACGTTGTTTTTTTAAACATTCGTGAGAAAAATATTTCCACTGACAGCATGCTACATAATGAAATAGGTACAGCCATGTTGTACAGCTAAAATTACTGGTCAAGATAGCGTTCCACGTTTTCTTGAACGGTAATTATAATCCAGACATTTGCATCATTAGTCCGTACACAGTAAAATAGAACTTGAAGTTAAACATTATTTAGCAATTGATATGTACCCCGCGGTTTCCCCCGCGTAGAAAACTAATTTTACAAGAAGGGCTCCTGCAGGAACCTTGTAATAAACTTTTTTCGGGATCTATTCCAGGAAAAAAGCCACGAATGTTAATCCAGCAAATAATCTGTCACTATCGCATATTTCACCTTAATCAGCATAATATAAAAACTATACAATGATATAACTAATTGATATATACCTAGATGCATACCTAGGACATCCAAGACTCTCCGAAATGAAATAAATACAACGTTAGGCAAACCTAAGTTTAAACGAACTTAGATTATAATATTAATTGCTAAGATAACGAGTTGTTATATTTTCGACAGCTGCGCCATAACCACAGCAAATTGTATTGAATATTAAACATTGTTAAGAGCCCGCAGGTCAAGTATTACAGCATTTGTTATTTTGAACATAAAGTAATTCGATTTGAAACAAGGCAAGGTGTAACGTTTAGGATAATTATTCTATCTAGCTATTAGCTAGCCTATACCTAGGGACACTACTCTTGCAACTTATTAGGTCTGCCAGACGACTGTTCACCGAAAGCTTGCAAAAATGTCTTGATTGTATGAATTTTGATTTAGTATTTTGTATTTGAATAATGCCAAGCGACATTCTCTAATCTTAAAGTGCTCTTTAGCTTCATAGACATTCATTTCTTAGAACATATGTACCACCTAAAATCTAGACGCTTTTATCCAACGCGACGTAACTGTAAGCTAATAAACTAATCTAATAAACTATTATAATAATAAGAATACCAAAGTAGGATTTGGGCGGATAAGGGCCAGTGTTGCAACGTCAGCACGAACCTCATTGAAAGGGCCCTGCGCTGTCATTGGTCCGTCAACAATAGCTGTACGGTGTACCGTGTACTGACCGCAACGCACGCTCAGGCATGCCTGTCGCATGGCATTCGGACGCGTAATTATGTAACCTTATTGTACTTTAATCCGGCTAGGACACGTACACAAATTGCTGCTCTAATTCACTCGTTTCGTAAATGCAGTGAAACAGCGGCCGCGACGGTCTGGGAGGTCATGTCTACTACCTACCTACACCACAGGTACACGCGCTGACATTACAAGTGGCTTTATCATTATATTTACTTTTAGATATTTGAAAAAGGATATAAGCTGTCTATTTTATTTTAAAGTTATGATAAAAGTGGTAACTCCTAAGGAGATTAATACATTTTTCACCATCCCCATCCTTTTCTTACCGGTCGGTCGATTTGAGTCAATACTGAATAATTTATCGGCGTTATATGCACGTGTTCAAAGCCGATCATAACTAGTTACCTAATTATTATTTATGAACATTGTATTATTATAGTATTATTATCCTCACGCCTTCCCACATGGGTCCCCGAAGAGGTAGGAAGACTAGTAGGACAGAACATGCTGGTGAGCTCCTGGTAACGTGCTTGATCAACAGTTATGTTATACTTAAACGCTGGGAAAGCAGGTCAGCTATCTAACGTTATTCTAAACACTGGTGCAAACAGGTGGAAAGAGTACCATAACCGGTTGACAATTTCATAAATATATGATCCGTAGGGCGCAGTCAGCTGACAGCCCTGGGGCTGGTGAAATTGCCAGCGTTCCGGACACTCGTGCCGACGAAACTCGACTTGTAAGGCAAAACGAACAATGTCGTGACAACATTTTCTCGTTGTTGGGCCGGCAATTAGAACACGGGATTTGGTTAACTGACTTATATTCTGTAGAACTATGTCATCGACAGTACTACGTCTAAAGATCTATATATGTTCAACTTTGGAACAAGAAAAGAGCAGTGAGCAACTATTTAAAAATATTTTCATAATTAGGTATAAAGATTTTTTGTAAAAATACATATTTTGTATAAATTACTCTTATTTTTATGAACGCAAAATTAAAAAAGAACATATAATTGCAGTAAAATAATGCTGCCAGTGATAGCGAAAAAAATCGCTATGCTAGTAAGCTAAAGCTAGAGGGTCTATTTCGACCCCTCATACTGACAGTAAAGCTATTTTTTACAGCACAAGGTCAGCCCGCGCAAATGACACCACCAGTGTGGCAAGCGTCCGTAGGCGTCGGTTTTAAAGTACTATCATTTGGGCCATCTTGTTTGTCTAACATTGTGGTAGAAAAAGCTACGCCTATCTCTATTTATGTAACTCGCAAATGATACAATTTCTCAATAAAATCGACACTCCAATGTTTAAATTAAAAAAATTATATCGGCGACATCATCAATTAAGAACTGACACAAGCAAATTAACACATCCAATTAATCAGCTGTTACGAAGATTGAAACTTAACAAATGGTGCGATCAGATACGGGCCGGAGTCTCAACAATGTTGTATAACCCGCCGCATTTAACTACGGCTTGCAACGCAATTGTAGATGAATTGATTACATTACGGAGCTCTATTGATCAACACACGGCGTAGGTGATGACAATCAATCATCTTCACCCGCTGTGATCACCTGCCCCACTAGGAAGTGTCCTAAACGTCGATTGACTGATCCAAATTAAATGGTTATCTTCAGATCAAAGATTAACGATGCTTTCTAGGTTGATTAATTGAAAGGATGTGAATGATTGAGGAATTGAAATGATGATGTAGACAACGCTACACATTAATATAAGACACAATTTGGTCCGGGTATAAAAGTAAAAAAGTCATGTAAACTCACACATATTTCTATCCAACTTTCAGTTATTTTACACACACAATAATAACATGATAATAGCGTAACAATAATGCTAACTAATACTGTGCTTGTTAGTCGCTTACGTCAGCTGAGCAAAATTAGATAAATTTGGCTCCGAGATAGATTTGGGTTTAGAGACACATCATTGCATATAGGTTCCCATGCTTTGTTATCATCACCAATAAGTGTGTAATTACAAGGAAAAATACACACTAATTATATATGTAATAAAGCAGAAATTAGCAATAGTAAATAAATGGATAAATAAGGATAACAATGTTTGTGGGCTTTTCCTGTGGGTTTACATACCGGTTATACTCATTACGAGTATAACTGGTATGTATGTACCAGGTAACTAGGTTCAATCATTTGATATGTGACACAATATCCGGTGAAAATGAGGTGAACTTTATATTAATAATTAACATTTGTAGAATAAACATTGCATTCGTATGAGGATAATGTTATTATAGAACCTACTCTAAATGTCATGCAGACTTAACCTACACTTCTCATCAAAAAAATTGAAACACCTTGCAGGTTTATGTTTTTTTTTTATACAACAAGAGTGGCAAACAAGCATACGGCCCACCTAATGGGAAACGGTTACCGTAGCCTATTTACGCTCACGATACCGAAGTATCACTTGCGCGTTGCCACTGTGTTCGGAGAGTTATAGTGTGTTGGCAGCATAATGGGTTTAATCCCTCTGCTTCCAACACAATGTAACAATCCTCCTCCCTCCCCAAGGAGCTCATTACTTGAAACCTTATTCACCGTGTAGGAACACAACACAAAGAAATGTGTTATTTGGCTACGGACTTCTGTAAGGATATGGAATAGTGAATAATATGAATTACTAGTTTATGCCCGCGGCTTAGCCCGCGTGGAGTTCGAAAAAGTAGCTTATGTATTTTCCTGCTAGATTCGGTTCAGCCGCTATGCCTTGAAAGAGCATCATACCTTATAATATTAGAACTTTGAATTTTCGAGATAAAAAATAAAAAAAAAGTATCCTATGTCCTTTTCCTAGGTATAAGCCATCACGATTTCAACTTTCAGTCGAATCGGTTCACCCATTTTGTAGTGAAAGAACCGCAAACATCCAAACTACATTTATAATATTAGTGAGATTATTTACTGTTAAACGACATTTGACATATATTTCTAAGTATCCAATTTTTTTCTAATAATCCATACAAAACATAAACCGAATAATTTTAAAACCTTTCAAGTGTTTAAATTTTTCTGATGAAAAGTATATTTCCTATCTTGGGAAAAACATAGCTGACAAACGATAATCAGCAATATATGGGAGTTTTAATGTTATCCTTTCAAGTAAAGCTCGTGGAGTGATAATTCACTGTACTAAATTGAAAAACTTCATAGGGCTTTGAACTTGTTATCAGTTCTAGGCAGGTGACTACTAAAACGACTGAGTAACCACACCTTTTTGAACAGTTACTGTCCTATAGTCCAATGAAATATAAGCTAGCCATTTCACGAATTCCTCGGCACGTGCAAACAGCAGGTCGTAATGCCACTCGCTCGACTACACCACTCAACCCATTCATTAATAACCCGCTTGAGATTAATCACATTCAAGCGCAAGACTTCGATTTTGAAAGCAGAGCACCTGCTCCAACGATTGCCGTTATAGACTCGGCCGTCTTATCAAAGCTTTATAAACATCACGTTACGAAACAATAAGTCAAAATACTACATGTTAAATACAATCATTCTCTTCTCTGAAATGTCTCGCAATACATTTCTTTGTTACCTTATTACGTTGCTGGTTCACAGATGTTTAATTCACATTACGCTAGTATTGTTACCTAAGTCAATAATGTCCACACACTGACTTACTCTCATAGGACTTATTTTTTTCAGTTGTGATAGTAGTTATTTAAAAAAAATATGCAGCTTTTAAGATCGAATCCGCACTTAAGAGATTCGCCAAGCAACTGGCGCCAACGATGGAGTTCGATAGTTTGAACACGTAAAATGGATAAGCGAAGAAAGGTTGACAAAACGGACATTCCCTGCAAGTGTCTGGAGAAAGGCGAGGCAGAAGAACATTCTACCAAGTGGTATCGTATCCGTTCAAACTGGCTAGATCAAATAGAACTAGACAGTGAATTCTTAAACGTTAATCAAACACGGAGGATTGAGCCTGATTGCTTTGATGGCAATTTGTCTACAATGGCAATACCGATTGCTCCATAAAGAGTTTACCTGACCCTAAAGCGGAGGAGCTGTGCTAGCAGTATAAGGAGTGAAATGGACTAGTTCCTTTCTACCTACAAAGTCTAGCGGAGTTGGTGTAATAAACTTACCGCAGGAATAGACGTTACCCAAGATCCTATTTAACTCCCGAACTTCTATATTAGGGAGGTATTGCCCCTGTCGGACAACTCCAAATTTGGACGGGAAATTCTCTTGCAGTCTATCTGCTTAGAGTATTGCCTTTACCTTGTTTTCATAAGTGACGAAAAGGCTTCGTTTCAAGTCAAATAAACCTTTAATTGTCCAATACCTATATGAGGTATCGTAAATAACAATAAAAATAAACGAACTCCTTTAAATGCTATGCCGCATAATGTTGGATGTATCTCTACAATTAAGTCAACAGGACACTCGTATTTAATATTTATAGACGTGTTCAAGTAAGCCACTTAACATTGAGTATCACTCAGGGGTCTCGTGACAATACATCAGGTCTGCATCAGCCAACAAGGTGAGCCACATTGCTGATATGCATCCGTGAATATCCGTACTTTATATGGTTGGAATTACCTCATTAATCCAGTTATATGATGTGAATAATGTTGAATTATAAATAAACTTAAAAGCATTTACAAACACAAGTATTGTATTGTATATACTCACGCCCTCCTATGAGAAACTTTGCCAATGGTCAGATGCCGAGTCTGTCGCTGTCTACAAGCATGACTCATCATCATGCAGAGTCTCTCACAGGGCAGGCAGAGACACTTCACCTACCTGTATGTAAGACTCGTGGCACAATAGGTTTGAGAACGCAAATCAAGGTACGACCTTCACGAATCTTCAATCATGATTTTGTAGAATACTACTTCAATCACCAGCTATTAAGCAATTGTTCATTTAAAATCAGTAAAGGTTAGAAAAGAGATAAAGCTTATTTATCTTATTTAAGCGAAAGTATCATGTCAAAACATTGTTTGCAAAAATACCGTCACCGATAATTCCCATACTCCACATAGGTATGTGCATACATAATTGAACATATAAATTACAATGTGATTTTATTTATAACTAACCGGACAGCATGCCTCGCTATCATTGTATTCAAATAACCACTTGCCTTCAAGTCATTCGTTGACCCAGTTTGCAGGCTCCGCCGGTGATCCATTGACAACTGTATTTGCTTACGATATTTGCAAGTGCATATATTATTTTATCATTCTGTGAAATGTCACTTTCTAAGGATTTCGTACTCCATTACTCTCACGGTTACATTGTTAATATACAAATGGAGGAGAGAACAATGGATATATTCTAATGTCAATCAGTTGGCAGTGCAAATAAATACCGCCAAAAGTTCGTTCGCTGTCCAAAGACGTAAGGCCTTTAAGATTTGCAGATGTTTTTTCTTTGATAAATATAAATATTTAACCACGTTCAAACTACCTAGGTCATGTATGGGAACGTCAAGAATATTCGAAACAGGCGATGTGGAAAAAGTGAAACAGGTCTGGTCTAGAGAAGTCTGTACTCTCTCCGACTGGACCCCGTGAGGAACTTGGCATGTTTATGTAATATTTAATCAACAGCAATACAGTAAACATATAATAACACAATATATGAATCTCATTTGACCACATCACAAAAACATGTTTAAAAATAGAATCTACGACCTTCCAAGTACGTATGCAAATGAAACTAAAAGCTCTGTCGGCGCTAGCTCGTCGACAATTTGTAGGTTGTCTCACAGCCTATCACACTACAAGGATTATTAAACTTTAAGATATTTATCAAAATGTATAATTGATGGGATAAATATTGAACCGTAAAATATATTTTAAATAATATGAGACGCGTTCCAAAACGTTCCGGTGTCAATTTATCGTAAAATTTATTTCTTCAAACCTATCTCCCACGATGTTGTTCCTGACCGTTTGTGTTGTAAAGCACTGTACCCAAGTACTGATAAACTTCTTATAGAAAAGCGAGATTTGACATGCATATTAATATTACTGTACGTGACTATCTTAATCAGATTTTACAAACAATAACACCAAATAAAGATTCATAAGACATTTTAGTACATAATTATTGCATGTCCTTAATGTGATAAAATCTGACTGATACTTCGTGTAGGATTGGACGATTTTATATTATTGTGAACCTGGATATCCTGCGTGAGTAAACCATAAACAGTTGAACAGTAGTAAAAAATCACCATAAAACACGCCTAGAAATACTTTTCCTGTTGGCATGTCGCCAAAAAGTGCCTTAGATCGTGTATTAATCGTGCGTTAATCGTAGACTACAAGCATTGAAAACTTAGGGACAATGACGTCGTCATATCGTCTGGGTGTTTCAAAAAATATTACAGTTGGCTTGTAGCTATACGGTACTGTGAATATATCCTGTGCCGATGCAATAAAACTAAGAGGTCCAAAGATATAAAAAAATATTTTTTTATTAAATGGAAAAATATACACTTCGAAACATAGTTTTGTTCAACTACTCCATTATCTAAGGCAGTGTGTTTAATCAATGCTATCGATGCAATGGGAAGTTGACGTAACACTTATACAAGTGGTTTCGTGGGATCTTATCGCCTTAATATATAATCCCAAGTCATACTAAACTATGTGTACTAGTCTTGCAAATGCAAATATTCAACTAGGAAGGCAAATCAGCTATATTGGTTAAAATTGTCTGATCATAAGTATGTACATATATACTTAATGCTCTGGGGTCACATGATACGAATATCCGAAAGATAATTTGTACGTAGCAGAGTGGTGGTTCGTAAAAGTCAAACGAAAGAAAACTCAGACACTAACTAAGAATTCTTGAAGGTTAACTAAATTCGAGTCATTTGAAGATATATCGGCACAACAAAAGTCAGTTAAATAAATACCGGCGAAGTTATGAAACTGCCAAATGTAGGTACATATCTAGAAAAAGAAATAGGGTGCGTTCATAAGCTCTTTACTACTCGAGAAACCCGATAGGTGGCTCAGCGAAGGTGGTTCACGATATTTATTTTTTCACCCAAGCGAACCTGGGCGGGACAGCATTAAAAATCAAAGTCTCCCGCCGCGGCTATTCGTCTGATTTTCATGGGGTTTTCGCCAATAGACAGAGTGATTCATTAAGTTAGGTGTATACACTTACGTAAAAGTTGTAAATTGGTTGAATATGTGACGATAATTACTGAAATCTATATCGTGCACCAGTAAACATATATTAAATTGTATCAATATGGTCTTTATTCTGAAGTGCCATCTATAAAGTTATATATATTATAAAGGTATAAATCTATATAAAACAGGTCATAGAATCATGAACAATTGCTAATTTCGAATTGAAACTGCTTAAAAAGCGTTCACTTCCCGGCCGACAAACACGAACCAATCGCCATTACAACTACTTAATAGCTGTGAGAAAATGTATAACAGATCGAATGCTGATATTGTCGGTTCCCGTTTGAGAGTTTATTGATATTTATCGGTTAATTACGTAATTGTTATATAAGCGGAGATATTATTTGAGTTAGTTCATCTACATCGGAGCAACCGGTTTTGTTATATCGTCTATCCGATCTGTATATAAATGAAGCGTACGTTGGAAAGACCCGTGTGCTAGAGTAGCTTATGAAGATATAATATAATAATATATCCTCACGCCTTCCCACCAGGGTCCCCGAAGGGGTAGGCAGAGGTGTAATACCCAACACCCACTTTCCGCTAGAGGTATATTAGGTGCCAACGTGACAGATGGCGAGTCCATCGCCGTTACTCAAGCACGACTATACATACGCCTTTGAATTTCTTCTCAGACGTATGCAGGTTTCCTCTCGATGTTTTCCTTCACCGTAAAGCTCGTGGTGTGACTAATCACTGTACTTAAGTTCAGAAAAACTCATTGGTACAGTCGGGAACTAAGTTCCGCTCAGTCATATTTCTCATCTCCTCTATATTTATATTGGCATTGTCTTTAAAATATGATAAAAGTACTGGCTAATTAAGATTCTACCGATAGACTTATCTATTCGAAGCGGAATTTTAACAAACTAACAAAACTATCGCTTTTGTTTTTTGTTAATTTATTAAAGTAATTAAAACTCATGAAAGTCATACATCACACAAAGTTCTTCACGGGGTTGCCAGACAGGGAAGAGCGCCAGTTCATTTTAGACTTACAGACTTATTTCGCTTCGTCCTTGTTCATCAGTCACTTCATACATGCTCGCCGGTTTCGAGTACTCTTGGCGTTCCTATCCTTGACACCGATAGGTGAAACTAATTATATACCTATTATATTAATTAGTGGTCTTGCCATTTAAAACGTATAATCAGGCTTAATATAGTAATCCTATACATATTACAACCAACGTCAATGCATATTTCCAGTCTTATTTAGATTTACATTTCCTGCGCCAGAATAATACAAATCAAGTGGTCAAACTGGAGCGGCCGACCGGGCTTATTTACAAACAAGCTCTACGAAATCTGGGTTAGTTGCTGGGTTTGTCGGTGAACGCGCTGGACACCATTGTTCCGGGTACCAACCGGCACTACAGAACCTGTCGTGGAAGGAAACGCATATTTAACTAGATTATCGTTTGCGACTATCTGGTAAATTGCTTTCGTAGTTAGATCTAAACAGGCGGTAAAATATAACCCTAAGACCTGCGTATTTTGAGTCCGTTCTAGGATATGTCCCTTGGATGGTGGTGTTAACGAGCAGCTGAAAGTAGGTAGTACATTCTGGATTTTCCGTTTAAGATTGTGTTAGAAGATACATGTAACTAGAACATCGTCGTATATGAAAACTTAAACTATGTCTGCAAAACTAATAACGTACATGTACAGAGGTACACCTCTGCCTCCATCAAAGTACTTATCTCATCATTAATTAATATTATAGTTTACATTGTAAATTTCGAATCCTTACTATACCAATGAGTTTTTCTGAACCAGTGATTAGTCACACCACGAACTCCACGGTGAAAGAAATCATCGAGAGGAAACCTGCATACGTTTGGGAAGAAATTTAAAGGCGTATGTATAATCGTACCGGAGTAACAGCGATGGCAATGTAGAAAATATATCACTGGCAGAAAGTGGTAATGTGGTTACTACTACCTATACACCTCTGCCTACCCCTTCGGGGACTCTTGTGGGAAAGCGTGAAAATATTAGTTAGTATTAAACATATGATATTGGATACAACCATTAAGTAATGCAACTACTATGCCTGCATACAAGCATGCCAGGTACTATGCAATGTTTTTAGTGTTATAACCCTAATGCAAGTATGTTAGTTAGGCATTTTTTCACGTAATGATCAACGTGATAGTGTGCAATTTCTTTATAAAGCTAATCAACTAAATTACTAGAACGGAAAACAAAGATACTTCGTTAACATAGCTATAAATGTCAAAACACTAGATTGTTTTGGTAAGCGGAAGATTGTCGGTATAATTTACACATTTCCTCAATAACCAAATACGATAATTAAGAATCTATAACGTGAAATCCTTGATGTGATGACAATTTCAATTCCACCAACAACGCATATATAATTGCTCATTGTGTCCATAGTGGGACATTGAGCTTTTAAAATTGTTTGTTAGCGTAATCGGTTGGGTTAATTACAGGAATAGTTATCTAATCGGTGGAACTACAATTATTCAGCCAGTTTCGTGAGACCGCGAAGGGCGACGACTTGGCGAAAAAGTATGCCAATCATGACGGGCTGGCGCCCTTCCAAAGGTCTTAAATAACATTAATTCCTGCCAGTTCTACGGCTAATGGCACACTAGCTAGTGTATGTAGCGAAGATTTAATTAGCCGATTTTTATCTGGAATTAAACATCCAGGTTATAATGTATCTCTGTGCATAATTTCATTCGATTCCCTACAGCCGTTCCAATGTGAGTACCAAAACAATAATTCATAAAACATCACAAACTTTCGCATTTATTAAATTAGTAGGATAGGAATATGCTTTGGTCTCTTGAAACCAGCTAGACTTCAACAAACAACGAGAACAGACAACTTTTGAGCAAATACAGATACCTAAACCGAGATATGAGTCAACGTACACAAAGTATATAATAGGCAGAAGATTTCCCCGTATTTTAATATTATGATGTAAACAGACAAAATGTAATATTCACATCACGTTTAATATACTCGCGTGATCGGCATACGACGCACGTATTGAAAACCCAGTACAGAGAGTGATGTACAACGTCACGTACTCCTCAAACATCACGATTAGCACCTGGCAAATCCGTACACATCCGTTAAGCGTCAAATTAACAGTCAAATGCCGTATTAGCTGCATGACGAATCCATCGTAAACACTAGTGAGAAAAACCCACGCTATTCCTAGCCTAGCTCAGTAATACTAGGGTTTAGACTTCGGATTTACGTGTAACAGGTGACGGTGCGTGGGCGCATTGCGAGTAGCGCACGTGTCTTGCATCGGGACGACCTCATCGCGGGAGCGCTTTGTAATCCGCAGCGTAGGCGTGACGTAGGCTAAAGAAAACGTTAACCTTTGCGCCAAAACGGAGGAAGCGCTATCACCGTGAACCGTTTTGGCCGTGCCGCTTGTATCAGCGATAACGTGTCAAGGACAGCCTCTGCTGTTTTCTATTTTGCAGTCGCATACCTCTTTAGATTGGAGATAACAATTTCTTTGTCCCGCTCAAATTACAAACGCAATAATATACTGTAGTTATGAAATCGCAGTCGTAGACACAATACAGCCAAATATTTCGAAGTTTGAAATTTCATAGGTGTGACGTAATTAGTGTGAATGTAATAATGACGACACGCCAAGTGGTGACACTGATTGTACCTTTACGGGTGGTCTTAGACGAGCCCGCCGACCACAATGACATCACTGCTAAGCTCGAAAGCCCTGTCACGTCACACGTCGTATAGCTCACCGATGACAAACACACACAAATTAAACATCGCAGTTTGTAACAGTGACTCATTCACTCAGTAAGTGATGTTCATAACGAGAAAAAAAAATTACGGTATAAGAATGAATGACCAAACATGACTAATTTTGGATCTGACTCTGTTGATATATTTACGACAATGACAGTTGAACAGGGCAGAAAGTAATGAGTTAAATTAGAAACATCAGGGATAAGCAATTACAGAATAAGCTAACAAATCCAGAAATTAAAATTCAAAACCATTTCCATACAATAGAAAGGATACAGGGAATAATTGAACACCATAATTATAATAATAATACAAATAAGTCAAGGCAAGCCCACACTATTGACGTGTCCCAATAGGTATACATACATATATAGATACAGTATTCCCGACTTTTATTGTAGTTAAGTATTTTAGTTTTAATTTAAGACGCTTTCCCACAATGGGCTACGTAGAGGCTACTACATACTACCTACACACTACTGCTACCAACTTCCGCCAGAAATAATATTAGGTAATAACGTGACAGATTGCGAGTCTGTCGCAATCAATCATGACTACGCAGCCTTTGAATTTCTTCTCAGACATATTCAGGTTCCCTCTCCGTACTTCAGTTCAAAAACACTTATTTGAACAGTTGAGATTTGAAGACAATTTCTCCAATGTGGACATTGCTTTCATTGCAGTAGCAGTCTATCATAAGAAGAATAGCGAATAAAGTTCTCAGATTTTTACATTGAATACAGTTACATAACAGTTAAAAGAGGTACATTTTTTTTTATTAGTATAGATAGATTATAAGTACTGTGCTATTAGCTAGATCAGCAATTGATTTAGATATGCCAACACATTCCATCGCCGTGTATATATATATATATATATATATACGCCGCCATACACCACCTTATATGGTGTTTAGATTAATGATTGCTAATGATTTCTCGCGAAAGATGACCGTTTGGTATTGGCCCGGATATACCAACCAATGATCGCTAATAGCACGGCACGTGTTGATGAAGCTGTATGACACATTACATTGTAGGATGCACCAACAATTACCACACAAAGTTATTACAAAATTACTGTCACGCCTTGCTACGCTAAGATGAGAAAAGTTCTAGAACGCGTACGCAGCGCCACCCACCAGTTCCTAACTGACGACGAAAGCCGTTCAAAAGCCATTTTGAACTTTTAGAGTTTATAGTAGATAGACCTGTATAATTAATTATAGTGAGTAATATCACACTTAACTGGTAAACAGACGCGACGACTATCTCAAACTCCTCTGTTTCTCCTATGTTTGCCCGGAGCCCAATGGCTGCAAGTTCATATCCCAACAGGTAACAATGAGATTTTTCAAATGGTCGAATGGTTAAATAACCTTTAATGGTGTCAGGTTGACACCACGGTCAAGCTAACGTTTAAAAAAATTAAAGACGTATCTTTACTTGAGCTTAACTTAAAACGACTGACCACCTGTAGAACCTGTGGTGTGTTGGCACTTAAATATACCTTCAATAATATTATAATAGTATATAGCAATAAAGTGTCGATACACGCTTGTAGAAAGACGTGAAAATACGTTCGAAGAAACTGTTAATTAAATCAGCTTCGAGAGGAGCCGTCAATCAACTGTGGGAACAAATAAATCTCGCATCAATTGACAAGGTTGCACGGAAACATTGAAAATGGTTTTTCCTAGTCGATGGTAATTGTTCATTTGCATACAGCTTACATTAGAATAGAAAAAAGGTAACATTAATAGAAGGATGTACGAGTAAAATGAGCATGTTTTGCAGTAGATGGATGCGTGTATGAGATGATAATGATGTTGAATCATTAGTGCGCAAGGCGGCCATATTGGGCCATGCGCGCTGCAACTCGCCCGCCCACTGCGTCTGTCGTTTGATGATGCACCTATTTGGTTCGCTTTACAGTCGTAAAGAACATCGACTAAAATAATGTTGTATTTAATTAAATCAAATAAAAATTCCAGGTTCGAACGCCAGCTGTGCCAACCAGTTGTTCTGATTTGAAGTACGGTTATTTATCACACCGCGAGCTTTAGGAAAACAGTGAATAACCCAGCATATACATATGTATAAGAAAAATTAACAAAAGATATATGTAAATCTATCTTGAGTGACAGCGACGGATCATCAATCACGACGGCACCTAAATACAGAAAGGCGGATGCTGTTACACCAATACCTATCGCTTTGGTGACCCAAGAAGCAAACGAACGTCACTTTACTGTGAATATTCAATATCATACATTATTAGTGGATAATTTTTTTAGCAACGTATACAAATAATCGTGTGTTTGGGATTGAAAGGACATAGCATAGGTGATGAAGTGACCGTTCTCGGAGTATGATGAACCCAAATATCTGCGCACGAGTAATTTATTGATAGCTATTCCTGTCCCATCAGACAGTGTCGATGTGATCAATTGTAATTCCTTTGTTGACAACTTTTGGAGTGACAAAGGGCGCGATTAGACGTGCCATTAATATTCAGTAACGTATGTGTTTACTACGAGGGCATTTACCCGCCAGTTATCTTAGTAGATACGCTCGTGCGGTAACTATTTGACACTTGGGTACTAATGGTACAGTCATGTAGGAAATAGGTTATAATTTTGCTGGCTTTTAAGCTAAACGGCTTTTAAGTACAGTTATGCTTAATGAATGAACTTATATTTGTGAAATAAAGTTTAACTGCATACATTTGACATTCGATAACTAATTTTATAAATACGGAAGTTTGTGCGGATTTGTCAATGTGTATTACTCAATCAATGAGATCGAATAAACGTAGGTGAACCCGCGGGGCATAGCTAGTTACTAACAAATATAAGTTCGTTGGACAATAGCTATAAATCTCCGATCCAATGAAAGCACATGTAGAACATGTAGGTATAAAAACTGAAGAAAAGGTACTGATAAGTATTCCATACAACATTCAATTTCCACCGACAGAGTGGCTCAATTAACATTGAATACAATTTTGTAGAGCACCTCAATCAACGCGATGAAATTAAAAATTACCCAAGTATGTACAAAATTATTTTCCCAGGCTGCGCGTGCGCCATATACGGCACACTGGTTTAATTCACGACTGCCTGTACGATCAGTTATCTGGGACTGGGCCTTTTTATAGAAGGTAAATGATACATATACACATGTATATGTACGTGAGTAAATAATTCAAAGACAGATTTTTTCCCATTTAAGTTGGAGCAATATGTGTATACCTTCCCCGGCCCTAGAAGCGGTAGACCAGAGGTGCATAGTTTTAAGTTCCAAAGTGACAGATGGCGAGTCAACCGCCGTTTCTAAAGCACGACTGTACACCTGTGTTAGTTTTTCTTCGAAAACGTATACAGGACTCCTCTCGATGTATTTACATTTAGAAAACTCCTTGGTAAAGTTGATATTCGAGTTTTCAATCTTTGTGACTACACGAACCACTTGGTCATCATGGCTCTTTGCTGTAGCTATTTGGTATATTAACTCCATAACCAGTGGCATAACGTTATCGTATTGAACATTAGCTTCTCAACAATGTCCACACCAGCTCTCGGTCTAGTATCGATAATATCGCTCATTAGGTACGTTCATTTATAATAATTAATTACCCATAAACATGTATATATTTTGATTAATGTCCTGCACAAACGCAATTACACACAAACCATTATAATTAACATGTCATCTACGCACAATTTGTGTGGAATTGTTCCATTATAGACACTGGGAAAAATATTAAGTTCACAGGGTATTTTTTTATATCTTAATGAATAATGTTGTTAACAAGAACGTATACATAATATGCTTATGAAAATTTAATTCATTGCGGTCTTAAAAACATATTTTACTAAAGAATATATAAATAGAATATTATCTCTTCTTGAGATTTAACATAATATTTCATATATTATTCATAATAGAAGATTATGAATAAAATATAAAATGAACACAAACCATGGGCGATTATTGATATTTATATTTTATATCAACAGTGAGTACAAAAAAAAATGTATTGTAATAATTAAGGTAGGCGAAGAAGCCAACATATTACAAAGGAATTACTGCAATCAAATCATAAATACCATCGCTGCGATAAACATTTAAGAAACAAAATGATCGTGTACAATTTTACATGCATCAAGTGAAAATCTTCCTAAGCTATTAATGAACCTACCCAATGTTACCATGTGTTTGAACACTCGTATTTGTTAACGCTTGAACTTTATTGTTAATGAAGTGTATGTTGACACGTCAATGTAAAACCCCTTGGTTTCACACATGTTAAATCCATATGTATACATAAATACATAACATCACGCCGAGTCCCTAACGTGGTGGTAGGCAGAGATAATAGAGCGCCAGTTCTCTCTAGACTTACATACCTCGTTCGCTTCGTCCACATTCATCAGTCTCTTCATACATAAGCATAAACACAAATGTTCAAACTATTTTCGAATGTCTACTCTATTGGCAACCAACAATTATAAAGTCACGTGTCATATAGCAAACAGTATATAATAACAGTGAGCCAACAGACGGCCTCGTCACGACTAAAGTTGTTATTAGAGTCTTCACAGTCAATCAACCCACACAGCAGAGTCTTATGGAGGAACATTATATCCATAACTCATAACCATGACGAACCCATAACAAAACGAATATGTACTAAAGAGGACTCCTATGTACATAGCCATACAAATAGTATAAGATTAACTTTTATAATAATTGATTTAATAACGTACCCCGCGTAAAATTTGATTTCATTAATAGATTTTTTTCCTGAACAAAACATAGGTAACATGTGTTAATTCAACTACAGAGATCTGAAATCTAAAGAGCTTTATTCACAAGTGCTTTACTACTCTGCTTAGTCCATAAGAGTCCCTGATGATACGTATACATATATACGTACGTAACATATTAATGATAACTAAACGTTTGCGTTTATCAGCTAATCAAATGATCATTCATACATACATACATTTTATCACGCCGAGTGATAAAATGTATGAGAATGGGATGGGCAGAGAGTATAGAGCGCCAGTTCTCCCTAGACTTACATACCTCTTTCGCTTCGTCCACATTCATCAGTATCTTCATACATGCTCGTCGGTTTCGAGTACTCTTGACGTTCCCGTCCTTGAGCGTCCGATAGATTTGATCAAGGTAGTTGGAACGCGGTCTTCCTCTGCCTCTTCTTGCACAAACTATCATTCATCAATCAAAAATCATGAGGTACTGTTAATCCCAAATATTTGAATCTGACTGGTCTTATAGGGAGAACTGGTTGTTCCTTATACTGCTAACACAGCTGCCCTCTCAGTACAAAATCAGGAACGCTTGGTGAGCGCTTACATGGTACCAAACGCTTACCATCAAACTGGTCACTTGCCACTCTTGCTCACTCGCCACCATTGTATTAAACATTTATCGCAAATTCTTCAAGATGCCAGACATGCGGAAAAAACGCCAGTCAGATGCAATATCAAAATGATGGCATCGTATATTTTATTGAGGTATGCTATATTAGCAATAATGACTTGGCGGAACAGGAAGTCAGAAGGTAGCTAGCAAAACTTTATAGGCAATTCTAGTCTACAGACATTGACTATCGCGATTTGACTGATTCCTTTAATTAAACAATCTAAGCAGATGATGGGCAGAACGAAATTAATAATTTTGGGAGAGATTATACATGACCAGATGAGATCTATAAACATCCTTATCTAAGCCCACCAAGAACTAAGATCATCACATAATTTCACGCTTACTAGTTAAGAATGGTTCGATCAACGAGCAAAAATTAAGATAAAGATAAAATTAAAGATAAAATAAGCTAGTACAAAAGGGATCTTAACAATCTATCCATTACCCATGCAGCAGCCGCGCGCGCAATCACATCAATACAACATCGTGTTAAGTATTCCATGTATGAGAGATCAGTTGGCAAGTAAACTACCGTGTTTATACACGGAATATCCGGCTTGTAGTACTTATGATTATTATTTATGGTCGTAAGCCATATTGAAGACAATGCAATTACTTCACACCACGACGATATTACTCTTCGACGTTATTAATAATTAATTGATTGCACTTAATACTGTACGTTAAAGATGAATGTGCAATTTGGCTGAATGTTATTGTACCAATAAAACAACCATACATTCTCACATTATATCCAAAGAGGTCTTCTAAACCTGGCCCTTCCTTCTCTACCCCGTAATCACAGCCGTGTGATGATATGTATATATTATTTCAAAATTGATAAAACAAAGCTAATCTTTTTAATAGCCTCTAACTGGAAGTTGTAAAATTTAAATTACACATTAATCATTTTAGAAAATTGTTACAAACAAAGAACACAGACACATAAAAAATAATTACATAGAATTGGCACAAGACATGACGGAACCTTGATAATTGTCAATCACTAATGTCTAAAACGTTAATAACCTGTGGGTGGTAACAACTCACTGACAGTGATCGTAATATCTGTTTGATTTAAAAACCGTGGGCCGTTAAGGAGCCGTGGTGGCCGAGTGGTTCGAGCAGTTGCCTGCGACGCAAAGGTCGCAAGTTCGAATCCCGACTGTACCAATGAGTTTTTCTGAACTTAAGTAAAGTGATTAGTCACACCACGAGCTTTACGGTGAAGGAAAACATCGAGAGGAAACCTGCATACGTCTGAGAAGAAATTCAAAGGCGTATGTGTATAGTCGTGCTTGAGTAACGGCGATAGACTCGCCATCTGTCACGTTGGCACCTAATATACCTCTGGCGGAAAGTGGGTGTGTGGGTATTACCTAAACACCTCTGCCTACCCCTTCCGGGACCCTTGTGGGAAGGCGTGAGGATTTAAAAACCAAAAGCACCATGTATCGGGTGAATAAACTGCCAGCACGACGAATGAAATTCCACTTGTATTTCAAGAGTAATCTCAAATATAATATAACATTTACAAAAAATGAGGATTGACGAAATTATCTTTATGGCTCGGGAATGACTGTTGAGCCTTCATAAAGATTGTTCGCCTTTTATAGAGACCTTCGGTTGCTTTAATACAATTGTACAGTCGGGGTAAGAAAAGGTCTCTCCTTAATGCCTATATTTGCAATGAAACAGAATATTGTCTCGTTTGAAATTAAATATGTTAGTGCAGTGTTTTAATTAATATCAAGATTGCATGAGAAGGTATTTTACATCGATACACTGTCAATAAATATAACATATTTCATTTCAAATACGTAACGACTATACCATTAAAAAGGTTTGAGGTGTATTTTGATTATCTGTCTGTGTAAGTCTGCTTAGTCCTTTAGTTTATAATGTACTTAGAATCTACGACTAGATTGAGGAATTAATTTGAAGACCGACGAAGATTTTCGTGCACCGACTGTACATTGAATCGACTGCTTCGATCTGCTCTTGACGTTTTCAAATCGCTTGTGAAATTTTATGTTTCACAAGAAAAAGCATAACTTGGTACTAATTGGGTTGATCACAACTTAAAGTCAATTACTATACAAAAAGACATGATGTACTGATCTTTATGCTCTTGCTACAGACAGGCATTTCAACCTCGGTAGCAAGTCCATAAACTTTGCTTTCAATATAAACCCTTAATCTGGTAGTTACCAGTTTACAATACATCTTAGGACACCACAGATTTCATTATGAATTTATTTCACTTATCGTATTCTTTGCTGTTAAGGTTATGATATCATCGTTTATTTTTTGTAACCACATCATGACGTCTTCCTTTGTCAAACGATGGGGGAACCCAACCTTGCCAGTCTTGCGTCTGTTCGTTGTTCTGTTCTTGCGTTCAATGTTGCACACAGAACATTGAAACCTGGACGACCAAGGACATCGAAGATGTCTAGACTTTAGATAACAATGGATGGGTCATATTCGATAGTCAGGTCAATGTGTTCATTTTGCCAGCGGCTGAGAAGTTATCACGCCTCAACTCTGGACTCTCTCTCGTATTCCCTAACATAAAGTCCTCCTGTATCCTCAGCCTTGGCCACCCTGCACAGTATGCCGAAGGATCGCACTGTGACTTTGGAGGATATAGGCTGCTGATGTGTCAACGTGACAGATGGCAAGACCGTCGCCGTTTCTCAAGTACGACTACTATACAAGCGACTTTTAATTTTTTCTTAAAAGTAAGCAGGTTTTCTTTCGAATATAATATATATAATAAATATCACTATATTTAAGTTAAGGAAACTCATCGGAACAGTACAATCGGTACCACTAAACTACTTTTGCGTTGCAGGCGACTTTACACACCTCAGCCACCACGGCTTTCTAAATTGCAAAGGACGTATCGGCGTATTCCAACGGAAGAACGGCAGTATAGTTTTACTTATATTTTAATTAAAAGAGCCTTTGGCGTTTTGTAACTACCAGGCTTCAGCCACTACCATCAGGCGGGACGTGTTTTACAACCTGTATAGAAAAAAAATCGTATGGGGCGATCCGTATTAACGAGCATAATGTATTGATACAACTTGTGTCTGAGTAAATTTCCATGTATTGTTAAAAGTAAACTCACGTAGAACATGACAAATGTTAATTAGCTAGCTATATAGCAGGGCGGTAGGTGGCGCGGAATCCGCTATAAATAGTCCCTGCCCAGATGGGCAGTCACGATCCTGCAACGATTGATATGTCGCCGTTTGTAATTGTTGTCCTTGTACCGATAGGAATACACTTTGCTTGTAAGAACACTCTTTAATACAATTATTGCATGTCGCATTCCTGAATTTAGTCTCAAACTTAGCAAAGCTTATGCTAAGATATGGTACATACTACATAGGATAGGTCAATGAAGATCAAGGTATAAATATTAGTGTTCATCACACAAATATGTATCTGCCCCCAGCGGGAATCGAACCCGCGACCTCAAGCATTACCGCCAGGACCCTTGACTACTAACTAGAACAGGCGACCAATAACAGTCTTGCTTAGGACTGCTCTGAACTAGACATCCTGCACGAATTTATCGGAATATTCAAAATGCCTCATCAATCCGGTCTTATTTGAATATGAACATTATTCAATTTTAAAATCAGAATATCTGACATTGCAATTAATCTGATCGTATCAATCCTAAGAATCTCTACTTGAACGAGTAGATGCCGACCAGGACGACCACTTTTTTGACACCATATAAGTCAAATTAAATGTCAGAATAAACATGATGCGCCAAGATGAGCAGATTTGATCCTAGTAAGCTAAATCTACAAGTATAAGTCACATCGAAATGAAATGAAATCTAGCACCTCCTAAGCTTATATTATAACCACACTGTGATTTAATTACTCATCTTAAAAAGAACGACAACCCGCGATTGATACCCCTGGTGTTGCAAGAGTCCCTTGCCACCTTGGTGAAATAAAACCAATAAATACATAAGACATAATGTAAAATTTTACACTCCTCGGTATGTCAAAGACCCCCTCGGTAAGATTATTACCAAGCCAAACACTCAGCGTTTACTACAATTCGTTTTGGTTAAGTAGCTCAATAAATATGAAATTGTTCGTAACACGTTTAATTGAATCGTGTGGTTGGTATCTCGGCAACAAGGATTTAAAAGCTGCCTTAAGCCTGCCAATAGTACAATACAAGTTGTAATTAATTGCACATTCTACGCGCGCAGTGCGCCGGAATGCGGGCGCCGTTCGGGCAAATTAAAACTACACTAAGTACCATGTGATACCTCACTGACAAGTGCCTTATAAATGTGACAGATGACATCT
>JACCPG010000829.1:0-21092 GCA_016069955.1 Drepana arcuata | reverse complement strand
TAAGTCTAGAGAGAACTGGTGCTCTATTCTCTCTAGCCTACCTCGTTAGGGACTCGGCGTGATGATATAATATGTTATTTATTTGGATCACCAACAGGTTAGAATACGTTAATATTAACAGAATATACCATAATAAAACAAACATAAGTGTTCACCCAATTACAGGAAACCACAAACAAAAGCTAAGTAAAAGCTAAAGAACACATTAACTGGATTAGTAGAGACGTTTTACTTCTTGAATATGAAGTATAAACATGGCAAATTTTATGCTATACCTACATATAGCTACAATACACAACTCACACAACGGCACGCCTTCCCACAAGGGTCCCCGAAGGGGTAGGCAGAGGTGTATAGGTAATACCCACACACCCACTTTCCGCCAGAGGTATATTAGGTGCCAACGTGACAGATGGCGAGTCCATCGCCGTTACTTAAACACAACTAGCCTTTGAATTTCTTCTCAAATGTATGAAGGTTTCCTCTCGATGTTTACCTTCACCGTAAAGCTCGTGGTGTGACTAATCACTGTACTTAGATCAGATAAACTCATTAGTTCAGTCGGGATTCGAATTGGCAATCTTTGTGCTGCAACTCGAGCCACTCGGCAACCACAGCTACAATAGTGGCTGTACTAAGTACATACATAAAAATAATTAGTGCGTAGGATCATAAGATTAGTCACACCACGAGCTTTACGGTGAAGGAAAACATCGAGCGGAAACCTGCATACGTCTGAGAAGAACTTCAAAGGCGTATGTATAGTCGTGTTTGAGTAACGGCGATAGACTCGCCATCTGTCACGTTGGCACCTAATATACCTCTGGCGGAAAGTGGGTGTGTGGGTATTACCTATACACCTCTGCCTACCCCTTCGGGGACCCTTGTGGGAAGGCGTGAGGATATATATGAGGATCATAAGCAATTAGCGTACTTGGTGTCCAGGGTGACAACGGCGGCCCGGTGACCATATTCTTCAATGATACAGAGGAGACAATATTGGTGAGTATTCGCGTTCTGATATCTCGTGTTGATTGTTTACAATCTTATCACCACGCCACGTAACGTTTTGGACGTGATTAGAGTTAAGGAAATTAATACATATTGATTCAAGACGATTAGGAGGCATTAGAAGTAAGCTTTATATTTATATTGATTCCTTGTCAATCAGGACAGCTGTATTCTTGTTTAAAACTCTTTGTTTACGAGTTAAACAATGGTTGAAGCGTCCTTAGATGTTTAGGTTAGTTTCAGTGACAGCTGACAGTTTTTCATAACTGTTCAAAGTCGTTTTAACAAAAAAAGCAGTTTCGCATTCGCCTGTAACGTATACAAATTATCGGAAGTAGTAGCCACGCGGGGAATGGAGAGAGAGTTAGTTCTTTGCCGAGGAGACATAGAGGGCTAATAACCTCGTATATCAGACATAATCTTCCGTAGGAATAATGTCATCGGCTCTTTTTGTCTATGAACTAATCTAACTTTAAATTGTCTTTGTTTTGTATATCAAAGTCTTCAAATATTGTTTAAGACTCTTTTGGACACTAACCTAAATTTGCATGCTCAAAACTCAGCAAAACATGTACGTATGTAGGTACGAAATTGTTCATAAACACCAATTCATACCACGTTTATTGCAAATAAATGATTATTAGTATTATCAATACATAAAATAAAATTGTCTGTTTGTAAATAATAAATAATCGCTTTTTACTAAATGCATACACGGTATAGCAAAACCACATTTAAAAAAAAAATTGTCTGCCTGTCTGTCTGTTTGTTACGACTAATCTCTGAAACGGCTGGGCCGATTTTGACGGGACTTTCACTGGCAGATAGCTGATGTAAGTAAGTGTAGATGTATGTAAGTGGAGTAGTAAGTGGTCTTAGGAGTAACTTGGAGAGTCATTGTAAGAATTTGAACAATAACTTTTTAGTTAAATTCCACGCGCACGAATCCGCAGGCATAGCTATATTAATAGATTTAAGTAGAAAAGGGATGACATAGACTGTGTCCTCAGATCGGTGTGACGTCATTCATCGACATCGACGGATGCAACGACAGCCGACCTTCAGTGTTCACCCGTGTACAGAGGTACCTTAGCTGGATCAGCGAAGTGGCAGGCATTGTGCTCCAATAAACACGAACTATTAAATATTTTTACACGTTATTAATATGTTTTATTTCATTCTTTCTTGGCATCCGACTCCAAATTTACCCGTAACCGATTTAATCAATGTATTCATTTAATTATCTTTTATATTGTATTGCGCCGTAGATTATACATTTGACGTGCGTTTATGGTAAGCCTTTTATGGTCATGTTCTCTTAATTCGGGAAGAGCTCATTAATAACTACGAATATATAAATGTCGTGGCGTCTTTTATGCTAACTTTATAATTAATACAGAGTGGGGATAACAGTCTAGCATCTGGATGACAGTCTGGCAGTCTGGCGTGTGTCTATGTGTGCTATGAAAATGCACTACTACTTCAACCCTAAAGCTCCCAAGTTCCCATAAACGGGAGACCTACACCTTCAGTGTCCCGCCATAGCAGCAAATAACCAAGCAGTTAGTAATCTCGTGCGAGTAAGGAGCGAACGGATACAGCGAGGCCAACAGGTAATGTCCAGTCAGGGAATCTATCTAAATACTTAATATCTATATATATAACCAATCTATATATATATAATAACCAGGGGCCTGGATCGAACTCGAGTTCTGAGCTCGAGTCCAGGCCTTTGGTTGTATAGTACAGCCAAGCTCAGAAGGATTCTTGCGATCAGCTTTAACAGATAAAAACACAATACAGACAGCTCATACAGACTCATGACTGTGACAGCGAAATATGACTGTGTATATATTTATCGTTGTACACTTATGTACCTAGATATATAAGTTTATTCAAGTACCTTATTTTAAATTTGCTTTACGGTTGGACGTTTTTAATTGTTAACATATGTTAATATGGATATAAAAAAAAAACAGAAATTTTTCCCCATAATAATCAATCTACTAAGTTCAGATAAAGGACCGATTAATTAATATTATCATTATCAGGGTTTTAAGCTGATAGGCACCACGCGTTGGCGTAGTCTATTAAAGCAAAACAAATGATATTTTAAACCATCACGAGACTACAACATCGTTCACAGTTTCTTCTTCTTATAGTGCCTCTCCAACTAGTGAAGGTAATATGCGGAGCATCATAAGATCTATCCGAGAGAAATATGCGGAGCTGATGGCAGTCTTTGGCGAGGTTAAAAAGCTCCGCTGCACTCGTAACTCCGGTCCATTCCCGGATGTTTCGCAGCCATGATTTCTTCCTGCGCCCGACAGCTCGTCTTCCAGCCACAGTTCATCCACTTTGTATAATATTGTCGAAAAGCAACTTTTTGATAGATGAGGAGATTGGAGAGGAGATTGAGTCATGAGGTGTAGGTAGGGAGTGATTTCAAGTTCGCGTGTTTTATATATTTACATATATATATAAGGTATTTACTTGCGTACGAGTCAGTAGACACAGACCCTCAAATTAATACCACCAATAACCAGTATATGCTTAGTACCTACAAATCATCTAGTAGCTGGAAAATCTCCCAGAACTCAAGCTGTGATTTTATGTTATTATCACTTATAATAATCCTAGATCAAATCGATCGGACGCTCAAGGACGGGAACGTCAAGCAAGAGTACTCGAAACCGACGAGACTGATGAATTAATGTCGACGAAGCGAAACGAACTTCTTAGAGAACTGGCGCTTTACACTCTGCCTACCCCGTTAGGGACTCGGCGTGATGATATGTATGTATGTACTGTAAAAAAATTAAGCTAGTCACAAAAAAAAAATACTGTTACTTAAAGGAGAATTGTAACTTGTCAGCTAAAAAATGTAGATGCCTAGGTACTTGTTCTGTGTGTGTGTGTTAGTTAATTACTAATCTGTTGCTAAAAATATTGTAATGAAAAAATCTGACTTAACAAAACATTAGGCTAATTCAATATCAATCAATTACAATTATCCTAGATTGATTCAAAATTTACGATTGGTAAAATGATAATGGTGATTAACATTTGTATATAAATAGTAGTGAAGACCTATTAGAGAATCATTTTGTACAATGCGTGCGTTATTGTTGGTTACGTTGGCGCTGGTGGCAGCGGCGGCTGGGCATGTGGAGGTCCAGCAGTGGTACCACGAAGCTGTGGGCATTCCCCTTGCAGCCAAGATCAAGGCCCACGAGGACGTTATTCACACTCAGGAGGATTCCGGAAGGATTGTAGGCGGGGCCGTCGCGCCTGTTAATGCTCACCCTTACTTGGTAAATAATGGTTTCCTCATCGACTAGTTCACATTGTGGGTAGTTCTGGGTTGAAACTATAACATGACTTTGAGATCAAAATAAGAGCAGTTGTCTCCTCTTCACATCGGTAATATATTTGAGTGCACACGATAGCGTGGCCTCCTGAACTAAAAATCCAATATAAACTTTCCAATTCAACCACTTTTATTCTCCTCGCCGGCGAGGCTCACCGCGAATAAGCCGTAATGTTCCCCCCCGATCCCCGCAAACGCCGGCCCTCGCCGAGCCAGACGATAATCCTGCCCCTAAATATTTAAATAAAATGACCAGTCCAACCCAGCTCCGTAAGCCGAGGTCCGTACCCCACAGGGGGCCCTTAGCTGTGTTGATTAGCACTAAAGTGCCTGGCTGGGGACTAGGTCTCGTCATTGCCCGGCTAAGCAGCAAAAGATGCCGGGACTCACGCTACGAGAGACAATACAAAAAAAACATCCTATAATTTTATACTTATACTGATTTACGATAGAGCATATTTCTTGCAGGCCGGTCTCTTGATCAACTTTGTGAACATCGCCGGCCAGTCCGTGTGCGGCTCATCCCTGCTCAGTGCTAATCGCCTGATAACAGCTGCGCATTGCTGGTTCGATGGCCGCAACCAGGCCTTCCAATTCACTGTGGTTCTGGGCTCCCAGTTCCTCTTCTACGGTGGCACCCGCATCGCTACCACCACCGTCATAATGCACCCACAATGGGCGCCTAGCACCCTCAACAATGACGTCGCTATGATCTACCTACCTACCAATGTGTTCTTCTCTAGTAAGCACACCCCAATATTTACAACCTTTTAAGTTGCGTGACAAAACCATAAGTCATTACGATAGAGCTCTGTAATTTCTTGAGCTCATTATATCGATGATTGTTTTTAATAATGAATACACATTTTATCACCTATCATCTGGATGAAAGAAGTAATTTAGATTGGTAGATTGTTATCAACATATAAAGCGAAACATTGGAGTAGGCTTTATACATGTGACGGACTAGATAAGTATTGCATTATAAATATAATTATTATCAAATGATAGTGTAATGGAAAAATGTGTGATGCTAATCTGGAGCTTTTGGTGGTTGATTCTAACCATATATGTAAATATTAAGTCTGACAAAAATGACGTCTTATTTGCTGCAATAGCGGTGTAATGATGTTTATCTGTGATCTGAACTGCGTCTTTATTATCGATAATATAGCATTACTTTTTGTTTTCAGATAGCATCCAACCCATTGCACTGCCCAGCACGACTGAGTTGTGGGAAACTTTTGCTGGCGAATGGGGTACAGCAGCTGGATACGGATTGACCAGTGACAGTGAGTTGAACTTGGAAACATAACATATTAGGTATATAAGATAACAAAGGTGCTTTCATACAAAGCTTTATAACATCTAAACTTGGCAAATTTTGTTGTACTGGATCTGTGGAGTATTAATTGATAAGAATAATTTTACTCGTATTTGCTAGTTATTTAACAAATGTATCAAATATGATATGCGTAGATTTATTTAACTAGACGCATCTACAATAATTTTCTTCTACAAAGTTTTGTCCAAAATGAAACTGAACTGTGAACGTGCTATTTTAAAAACTTTCACGTTAATTTCGGAAGAACTTACTACATATATGTGCATATATGTGTATGTGTTTGTGTGATGAAACAAGTTATATTTGACGTCAACAGATATTTGTTTTTCTTCCTTTTAAATGACAGTTTTCATGTCACATGCGAAATATGGTGGATTTCTTGATGTCCTAATACATAATTTTAATGGTGATATACCTTTTGCAGGAGACACTGGTGTAACATTGAGCCAAGTTGTAAGCCAAGTGAACATCCAAGTGATCACTGTGGCGGCCTGCCAGGGCGTGTTCGGCACAGTGTTCGCACAGCCCAGCAACATCTGCACTAACGGTGCCGGTGGAGTCGGCATCTGCAGCGGTGATTCTGGCGGCCCTCTTGTCATCTGGAGGAACGGCAGAGCTATTTTGGTAAGCACTCAAATTAGACCATACAAATTTTCTACAGATCTATAGAATAATATAAATATATATAATATATATATATATATATATATATATATGTGTGGGGATGGTAGTCGAAAAACAAACGAATAAACAATTAAAACTGTATTAAACTTAACATGCAAAATAGTACATGGATAGCGCTGTTACTAGCTTCTAACGACTGACATTTCTTTTTCTTAATCAAGGTTAGCAGTGTTGCAAGGTACATCTTTTAAATTAACCTATTATTCCCACATATATATAAAAATATATATATTAATAATATAATATATCCTCACGCCTTCCCACAAGGGTCCCCGAAGGGGCAGGCAGAGGTGTATAGGAAATACCCACACACCCACTTTCCACCAGAGGTATATTAGGTGCCAACGTGACAGATGGCGAGTCCATCGCCGTTACTCAAGCACGACTATTACATACGCCTTTTTGAATTTCTTCTCAGACGTATGCAGGTTTCGTCTCGATGTTTTCCTTCACTGTAAAGCTCGTGGTGTGACTAATCACTGTACTTAATTTCCGAAAAACTCATTGGTACAGGCGCAACCGTTATTTTATTGATTGAACGTAAAGGACACATAGAAAACTTCTCTATCTTATACCTAACTAAGGGTATCTATTTCTGTCTCTTTTACTTAGAGACTTAATTGTTTTATCTCAATACTATTACAGCACATATCCAAACTATATAGGTAACTCAACGATCGACTAAGTTTGCCACCCATCTATAGAGTTGCCAAAAGTAATTCACAATAATGCCTCAGGCAAGTTGTACAATGATTTGCACGCAGCTTTGCTTTCGCTTATGTTCATTTTGTCTCATATAATTTCATTAATATCAGATAAGTTGTTGAGGAAGCTAAGTTTTGCAATAATAATATTAAATTGAAATTATTATACATATAGAAGCCTTGGTGGCCGAGTGGTTCGAGCAGTTGCCTGCGACGCAAAGGTCGCATGTTCGAATCCCGACTGTACCAATGAGTTTTTCTGAACTTAAATACAGTGATTAGCCACACCATGAGCTTTACGGTGAAGGAAAACATCAAGAGGAAACCTGCATACGTCTGAGAAGAAATTCAAAAAGGCGTATGTAATAGTCGTGCTTGAGTAACGGCGATGGACTCGCCATTTGTCACGTTGGCAACTAATATACCTCTGGCGGAAAGTGGGTGTGTGGGTATTACCCCTTCGGGGACCCTTGTGGGAAGGCGTGAGGATAATTATTATAAACTTTTTTGATATATATAGTTATAGTGTAGTGTAGTGACAGGTTGATAGAACACGTTTAAGCGCCGTGTTTTGTTTTATATTATATATTTGATTTGACGAATTTCCTTCCAGACCGGTGTCAGTTCGTATGTGGCCGCGGCGGGTTGCGAACTGGGCTTCCCCAGCGCCTTCGCCAGGATCACCAGCTTTTACAATTTCATTCTTTCCCACATGTAACCTGAATCCCATCTCTTTTAATAAAATAACCATAAATATCAATGACTGATTTATTATTACTAATTTCGTGCTCAACGAATGTGTAATTATTATAGGTAAATAAGAATTTAATTATAATGTTTGTTATGTATTACTTTCTTTCTCTTCTCTCCCTATAACCTTGATCGTCTCGTTACCTTACCAGCACAATGGTGATCTGAAAAGTTCAATATATATACCCACGGCAGTTATTCAAAATCTTTTTTTAATATAACAAGAGTGCTAAACAAACATACGGCCTACCTGACGGGAAATGGTCGTAGCCTATTTACGCGCACTATACCGAAGTAAAACTTACGCATTGCCACTCTGTGTTTGGAGAGTTATATGCTGTGTAGGCAGCATAATGGGAGTAATCCCTCTGCTGCCAACATAATTAATCTTACCTATTAATCATCTACAAAGAGTACATTGTTAGTAGAAAGTACATAGAAATACATATTTACATCAGATGGACTATGTAGAGCGTCTTCCAAATCTCTTCCCCAACACCTTTGAATGACCAGATTAATTACAAGGCATTGTTTATCAATAGCAGCTGCTATCATCACGTGGATCCAAGCGTAACTGAAGATACGACAGCAGAGTATGTAATACGTGCCGTCGGAGGCACGGCAGGATGGGGAAGCGCCAGCTGCTTCCGTACTACCTTCTAATGTAGTAATACGTAGTTGTATTTGTTAATAAAACTATCTCACAACCCAATGGCAGCATTAGTGGTAGTTTCTTTAAAACTTGAAAAAGTACAAGATGCTTTCCACATACAAATGCCAGCTCTTTCGTAATTGTTTTTTTAGTGAGGACAATTTTCTCACTTTTTACAGCCGAGTTTCCTTCCGCGACTGCTCAGTTTGTGGAATGAACTCCTCGTGAGGTTTTCCCTATCGAGCATATCATGTTGGTCTTCAAGAAGGATGTGAATAGATTCCTGCAGGTTTTACAACGCCCGATCGATAACGCTGTTGTAGCAGTTGCAAAGGCTTATATGTCGCGGTAACCGCTTGCCATTAGGCGGATCGCTTGCGAGTTGCCACCTTAGTGGTTAAAAATTATTTTTTTTCAATGGATTTATTTCTTACTAGTTATTTGGAGACATTTTCAAGGTTTGATTGTACCTATGTCATTATCGCGACCAAAATGATACTAAAAAATAAGTGAGTCAATTGTAACAGTACACGCATCATCATGATCATGATCTTGCCACTGCATGTGTCGTAAGTTATTGTATAGATGGTAAATACCTAAATGTTTAAAGTAATACCCATATGCGTCAATAGAATTATCTACGACTAAGATTAGATATTGATCTCAATTTACAGAATACGTCTTAGTAGCCACGTTGTTTTTTTAATCTTTATACTCGACTATTGACTTACTGTTGACTGACAAGACCCAGAAGAGGTTGTCAGAGACGTAACAAAACTTTTTTGGAGATATATTTATGTGCCAACGTGACTGATGGCTGATCCCTCGCTGTTTCTCAAGAACGACGTCATTGAATTTCTTCTGAAACGTATACGGGTTTCCTTTCGCTGTTTTTACCGACACTGTAAAGCTCGTGGCATCTCTAATCACTCATAATCTAGCACTCGCGAAAAACTCATTGGTACGGGATTCGAACTCGTACTCTTCGTGTTGCGGGGACCACTCGAACCACTCGGCCACCATGGCACTTTTGAATGGTCGTAATATTAATTAGTTGAAAATAATTAAAATTGTTGTAAAATATTAATGACTTTATGACGCAATATTATTACTTCTTCTGTTTGTGTGTTAAAAATAGTACCAATAATTTCATAGTTAAGGTATATCTTCGGTAGTATAGTGGTCAGTATCCCCGCCTGTCACGCGGGAGACCGGGGTTCGATTCCCCGCCGGAGAGGTACGAGTCGTTCTAACGGCTTTTTTCGTTTTATGAATTATCTTTTTACGGAGATATATTAAATATAAGCTTCTTTATCGTATGTTTTTTTTTACGTAAAACATTATTATTTATTATTTTTAATTTTAGTTCAGTATATAAGTAACTTTCGGGAGCGCTTCGGGATACTTTAGAAGAACTAGTATTCGGATTTTACGAATATTCTTATTCGTAAAATATTATAATATTCTTAATTAACTAAATTACAGGAGCCTTAGTAGAGCTTAATACTAAACGTCTGTCTTTAAAATATCCAACTCCGGTGGCCACCGGTGCAGCGTCGGGTGAGATAAGACAATGCTGACCATACTGTCTGGGACGGTGACATGACCCTTGGTTGCGCACACATCATTAGGAGGATGCGGTTATGAGAACATATATATATTATTTAAAAACAACTTCAACTACAACTTTATTTTTAAACTAATTTAGATTTAAAGAATTGTTCCTGGAGCCAACTCGATCCGGTGACTGGTATCTACCTAACTTCAGCAGACCATAATTACATTACATAAAGGCCATACACGTAATGTAGTAATGAATTTACTGAAATCCTAGTTCCACTTTAGTTGTAGCACACACTGTAGTTTCATTGGGTTTCCCAATAATCCAATATAATCCCGATAATAAGATAATAAATGTCTAATGTCGCCTTTGGTTTTCTCTGTAATCCTAAAAGATAAGCGGGGAAAAATAGGGATTACACAGAGTAGTATACAAGTGAGTTTTAATTAGATTTAATCGGATTGTAATCTAACAAAGTATTAATGCGGGCTGTTGATCTTTATCTACCTTTTTTATTAATTCGTTAACGTGTTTGAGAGACGGCGAGAGCCGCATAGTCTGTCTACATGTCTTTGGTATCTTTGCCCACAAAGACACACACTTCACACTTTCCCGGTGTGGCAGGCAGAGATGTGGGTAACAACTCTCACATTTCGCCGCATATGTGTATATTCAGGGGCTAATGTGACAGATGGCGACTCCGCCGCCAATTCTCAAGCACGACTACATACGTATTTGAATTTCCAATTAAGCGTATGTAAGTTCACTTACGATGATTTCCGTCGCCCTAAACTATTTAGTAAACGGCAATGGTTTACATTTTCAGAAACTTTACAGTATGGTCATACTGAAGTTCAGCAAAATCTCAATGGTACCTACAGACCGGACCAGCAATTTGATTTTGCACATAAAAAGTACACTTACCTAAGTCCACTTAAACAATTCCATGGCTCTAGTCAATAAATACCTAGCTAAGCATAAACAGACAAAAAAATCTGAAGTAGGTTAGGTTGAAAAAAAAAGATGTTGTTATTTCAAGCTCCTTTATTTGAACCAGGTACCACGCAGACTTGCTACGGCTTCCCACACGTCAGTCTACACCTTGGAACTTTACGAGTGCCGTTAATAACACAATATACAACGGTTGACAGGTTACAACTGTCACTTTGACATGAGGCTGTTTCAGTCCTAGGCCAATAAGTATACGGCCCGCCTTATAGGAGGGAATAACGACCGCTTCTGTCAGTACAGTTATTTCTTTAGAAGTTCTATGGTACCGTTGCCATGAACGCTCAAAACTACCATTTATTTAGGCAATATCGTAGTAATGTTATTGGAGCACGTCGTAAGCTAACGTCACTTTACTGTTCTTAAGGCTGGTTGCAAAATACGTTGAGTAAGAAACACACAATGAGGGTCATTTACCACAATAGAATAAGTTAGGGCTCAATACTTTTAATGCTAAAATTCTTGGGATAGTGTTAAATATTTTTAGTTACGTGTGCGTTTAAAAAAACAGGGAATTTGTATTTAGATATATATTAGATTTTAGAGAAATAAAAATTCTTATTGCATTTATTTGAATATAGTATTTTAATTCAAAATACGAATTCTCAAAAACGTAAGTATGGTTGGCATACTCGTAAATCATTCAAATATGGAATGTGATGAATGAATGACGATCATGCAGCTCTTATAAGTGAACGAAATGAACAGTAATGTGACGTTCATAAGTTCCCAAGTGTAGGTCGAAGAATCTTATCATACTATACATCATAATTCAAAGGTTTTTCACATTAATAACACAATTTCACAACAATTACATTATCTACGTGTTTGGAAACTACACAAAATTCTATGTGCGAAATAAAGCGTCACATTTATATCTTCGCGAAACAAGGTAATATTTTTTATCCACAACAATTATAATTTACATCATAATCACGTGTTTTTTTTTACTGGTCTGACACAAATATTAATGAATTCTTTATGACTACGAAATGTTGAGACTAGAGATATAACTTAAAACTATAGTTTAACTTTTCCAGCATTATTGGAATATTTTATTAGATTTCTCATTAAAGTACAATAATTATAGCTGGTTTATTTCGGGCATTATTACACTAATACTAAATCTAACAGATATAGAAAGAAGGTTAATATTCTGCAATCGCTTATCATCACTTTTGTATGAACAGCTTTAAAATACTTAAAATGTCAGATCCGTTAAATGAATGCAGAATAAAACCTATTATATATTACCCCAAAAAATAACAAAATTCGATTATTCTAAATTTAAAAGTGACATAGTCAAAATGCTTGTTTGACAAATAAAATGTTATAATAGCAAAATATCTAAAAGCAGGTAATAAAACCTATTTACAAGCCTCTTCTTTTGATGGTTCATCTACCTTACTTTAAAATTAAGAATTATGGGAGGACAATTCCATTTTTTTCTTATTTACACTAGAGTCGAGTACATTACGTCTGTTTACGATATTCGATGAATTAAACATTAAAAATAAATTAATTGTTAATCGATTTAACAAAAACCCAAAAAGCATAATGTTAAACCTTAAAAGGAAGCATTAACTAACAAACTACCGTAATGATATCACAGTTCATTTATGCAAATAAAGTAATAAAATATAATAATATCGCGTAAAATACACATTAAAATATTGTATGATAAGAATTAAACTGAATAAAAAGTTCTTATGGCAATAGACTTTGCGATCACTAGGTAAATAACATGAGAGTTAAACTTTATATCAACTTTGTTGAATGTATTAATATAACTTTATCATGACAATAGATTATGGAGATTATTAATCTATGGCTTGAATGTTATAGCTGACGGCCTTTTGTAAGCGTTTATTTGTGGTTATAGATGTTTTGTACCAGCATTCAAAAGACAAATTAAAACGAGTTTCAAAATTCAGGTGTTATTAATGGTTAACCCATTAAAAAAGGGCAGTAAATTAAACGAGGATTCTAGGATTCGACCTGGGTCATGTTCTTTGACATAACCATAAAATTTCACTATAGATATAAATTACAATTTTATTTTTTTCAGTAAACGTTTGAGTAAGTTATATTTTTAAGTGTTTAATTTTAATTAATCTAATAAGAATTATTATTCTGCTGTTTTTATTTGTGCATAAATGCATTCACTACGTGAATTATGACTTTTACACTTTAGGTGGAGACTGGAATCTAAAATAAATTTTCATCAACATCAAAGCCGAAGTGAAATGTCAAACGATTGTCACCACTGCATACAACATTGACATGGATACCAGGGATTTTAATCCTACTTGACAGTTCGTATAATTCTTAGAGCGAATTCTGTTGCTGCAATGAAAAATTAGCAAATTCGATTTAAAAGCAGCAAATTTTCATCATCAATCGCCCTGAATGATTGTAATAATAATTGAGATTTATTTTAAAACATTTGAGTGCATAATATGTTGTGTTGAATAAAATAATTAGCTAGTGATGTTGTTGTGTTTATGTCGGACACAACACCTTGAGAATGTAGTCTGTTAAAAGGGTGGGCACAGTGGGGCTATCTTCGTTGATCGCCTTCAGAACTGAAAGAAAGAACATTGCTTTAGTAAGACATACACACATACATAGATACATATATATGAGGATACAGAAGTAGCAGAAAGGCATATTACGTTGGTTTGGACATATAGAAATGATGAATGAAGAAAAATTTACGAAACAGATATACAATCGGAGTGATGATACGTACATATGTAACTTCTATATAATACATTCGTGTTCATAACAAAATAAGTTCGACCCATTTGGGAGTTGAGCCTGCGATCTTAAGCATCACAGCCAGGAATTTTGAGCACTAGACAGGCGCCTTGGACCGTGCTTCAAACATTCATGAGCTATCATTAATCAGATGTGCGCATAAAATTCGATAGATAGCAGCACGTGTCTGCTAGCACTGAAACTTTCACAACTCAATTACAAGGATAATATATGGGCTAATTAATATTGATACTTACTTTTAATGAGAACTTGGAGTGATTGGTTGTCCGGCGGGCCATTCTCCAAATGGAACGGGATTACTGTGGTCAAATACTGGAAGCAGAAAAATACATATAAATAAACAACACACGCCTTCCCACAAGGGTCCCCGAAGGGGTAGGCAGAGGTGTATAGGTAATACCCACACACCCACTTTCCGCCAGAGGTATATTAGGTGCCAACCTGACAGATGGCGAGTCCATCGCCGTTACTCAAGCACGACTATACATACGCCTTTTGAATTTCTTCTCAGACGTATGCAGGTTTCCTCGCGATGTTTTCCTTCACCGTAAGGCTCGTGGTGTGACTAATCACTGTACTTAAGTTTCGAAAAACTCATTGGTACAGTCGGGATTCGACCTTGCGACCTTTGCGTCGCAGGCAACTGCTCGAACCACTCGGCCACCACGGCTCTTATATTCTTTCGTGAAAAAAGTTAATAATTAATAAAACTGTACTGGATATTTTTTTTATATATGCCTGACTCATGTATTTGAGTTTGAAAAAGTACATAAATGTCTGCGCAAGAGTTATATCAATAAGCAGGACATCTCACACAAAGCTAACGGAAAAACTAGGTAGAGCTTGTAACATAGGCATTAGCCACTGTAATATTAATTACATATACTAAGATAAGCATGACACCAAGGGACAGCAAATAAATATGCTCATAACACAAAAGTATCTCACCGACATCAAACCCACTACATTAATTTACAATAAATTAAAGAGGCGGATTGCATCATAGACACGAAATTATAATTTCATAAATGATTGCAACAATCAACAAAATAATTATTTACGACGCAGTAAATACTGAACAAAAAAGTTACATAATATGAAGTTTGAAGATTGAAGTTAAATAGTTTTCGCTTTCATAGATTACTTCAACTAAAGCAAACGACGATGGACTCGCCACTCTGTCACGTTGTTATCTAAAATATATCCTGAGCGAAAAGAGGCTCTGTCTTCCTTTGACAGAGCCATGGGGACAGGCGTGACGCTATTTATAATTATTTTTATATCCAACTAGATCTGGACAAGTAGAAAAGATGAGTGAAGAAAACTTGGCGAACAGAACAAGTATGGACGAAGAGGCAGAGGCACACCACGTTCCATCTACCTATATCAAATCGATCGGACATTTAAGGATTGGAACGTAAAGAGTACTCGAAACCGGTTAGCATGTATGAAGCGACTGATATAGATGAAGAATTTGTCAGTCTAGAGAGAACTTACACTGCCTATTCCATAGAGGAGTGATTATATGAATGTATGTATGTACGTAATATTACGTCATCATAAGGGCGTTGGTATCAATTTGAACTGAACGAGATTTTAACCAATAAAGAGAAAAGTTGAATTCCAAATTCGAAAGGTTCCCTACCTTCGACTCAGAAGTACTCTTGTTCAGGTTAGGCGACCGTGGTGGACCTGGTCGTTTTTTCTTTTCTATATGGTACTGTCTGCGTTTGTTCTGTACGGCCAGTAGCAGGGATATGAAGGTGTTTTTGAGTTCCTTCTCATATTCCAACTCATCTCGTAGCGCCAACTCAGCGATCAAAGTCTCCGAGAACTCACGGATCAAGACTTCTAGTTCCATGAAGATCTCGTTCAGTTGAGAGAGCGATAGCTGACGGAGTTCTGAAATCAAAATAATGAACGTAAAAACGAATGAAGTGTCTGACCGCAATCTAATTTCGAAAATCATAAATTAAGTTTGTATGTATTTTTTCGACGATTATTCGTTTTTACAATAATTATTTAAGAGACTATGTGCCGAACATATTTTAATCCTAATTCTTCACACATAAAGCCTAAATTCCTTTGATGTTCAGTTAATAGACTAGATTTAGCTCACCTGGTTTTATCAGCGGAAGAAAAACAAGCAAGAGATTTAATAATAAACAACTTGGCGTTATTAGAATAAAATGAGGAGTAACGGGTGAACGAACGCCCTCTTAAATTGGTAGGTGATTAATCTAGTGCATCGTGTGACGTCATATGTGTACAAAGCTTTTTTTAGGCATCAAAAGGCGATTGACACAGAACTGAAATGTCATTTCAAGAATTTGATGAACTGTATTGGCTGGTTGGTGTAATTCACTGTTAAGCCAAGATTGCCTTATTTTCTGTAGGGCAGTGTAAGACGTCGAATAATTCAAGATATCAACGTGACACCCAACCTATATCTGTATATTAGCTTATGCCCGCGGCTTCGCCCGCGTGGAGTTCGAAAAAGTAGCTTATGTATTTTCCTGCTAGAATCGGTTCAGCCGCTATGCCGTGAAAGAGCATCATAATTTATAATATTAGAACGTTGAATTTTCGGGATTTAAAAAAAAAGTACCCTATTTCCTATTCCTAGGTATAAGCCATCACGTTTTCAACTTTCAGCCAAATCGGTTCAGCCATTTTGCCGTGAAAGAACCGCAAACATATAACTCACAAACTTTCACATTTATAATATTAGTAAGATAAGATTACTTCTGAAGTGTACTACTACTCAAATTTCTTAATTATATTTTCCTTCAATCTAAAGGTCGTAGTGTGATACCATTGTATTTGAGAAGAGAAAAACATTGGCACAGCCGGAGTTTGAACTTACAATTTTGTACAGTAGACTGCTTAAAACAAAAGCCTTTTTCCTTTGTTTTAATCTAAGTGGAAAAAACAAAGGAAAGATTTAATCAAATCATTGCGCCAATAAAGCCTATTTATGAGCAATCTCAGCTTCTAAGCGCACAACAATGACAATGACAAAATGTAGGTATATAACCTACTTTGGACTGTTTACCAAATTTATACAACAAATATTTTTTTTTAAAACTAGCTGTTCCGCCCATCTTCGCCCGGGTGAATTTAAACATCCTGTAACACGATCCCAGCGCCAACTATCGTGTCCAATTGAGATGTAAGCTATTCTATCTTTTAAGTTGGATCAAACTGCAAACGGTGTGCAAATTTGATTGAAATCGCTTAAGTAGTGAAGGAGTTCGTCGCGGACAAACAACGTGACACGTAATTTAAATATATTAAGATATACAATGCAAAGGCTTTTTTTGCTCAAGAGCGCATTCCCACGGTAAATGCTATTCGTACACATTTTCACGTAGAACTAGAGTTATTATCATGCGACATTAACAGATTATTGAATTATGTCATTGAAGTCGTAAAAACTTGAGTCGAACTCGAACATAAATAGGTACAAAAATACCGGTTCTAGTGACCGAGACAAGTGTTGTTGCAATTATTCCTTTTAAGAGCTATATGTCCATTAAAGTGTTTTGTTTTTAATTCACATGGGAAATTTTGTTAAAACCACGTTACAAATAGAAGTCAGTGCAACTTAAACCCAGGTTTTCAAAGTGCGACGAGGACATCGGATATATAAGATTTATAGATATCCTTTTTGACTACGTGAATAAGGATGACAATGACAACGACTGGATTAAATTTGGCAAAGAGATAGATAATTCGCAGCATTAACATATAAGATATGTTTTATTCCAAAAATGCACCAGTTTTAAGCGGATGAAACGCAGGGCTTAGATATAAGAAAATTGTTTGAGGCGGATGTTAGTACATTATAAATATTGAAAAAAAAGTTATACATCTGCCTGTCAGTATGTCACAAAAACTAATCCGTAGTCAAATTATTATTTGACCTATGTATTGCTAGAAGGCAACTTAATATCTGATTTGCAGCACGACGATAGTGGTCGAGATTAAAAAAATTACACCGAAGCAAAGCTGGGCGGGATAGTCCTAAATAAAACTTTATTAATACTATATAATTAGGACATCTCAACATCATAATACACTTAATAGCTCATTCCAGGTGTTCCTTTCATCATTATCATTGCTATAAAATACGTACTGTCTTCGTAGAGTGGTGAGTTGAGCACCTCCTTGCCTTTTTCCAAGGCCTCGTTGTACTCGATGATGTCTCCCTCCGAGGATGGGGTGTCCTGCATCATGTCGTCAATCTCCTGGATCACCTGGAAACAGGAAATATGTTCTCATACACTCGCTCTACAAGTTATTATGAGCGCGAATAATAATTATTCACGTATAAGTACCCTACTTAATTTTATGAAAGCAAAAGTTTCTGAGGATGTTCGTTACTGAATAACGCCAGAACGGCTAAATGGAATTGGATGAAATTTTGATATGCTATATATATTCCAGAAAACTACCAATACAATCAAATATTACGGGGTGAAACCGAGGGGCATAGCTAGTATACATATACAATAATATAATAGCTGTCTCGCCCAGCTTCGCTTAGGTGAAAAAATGAATTCCCTAAGCACGATAGCAGCGCCAATTGTAAATCTAAACCATTTTCGAATATACCTGAAGACACAGAAAATGTAATTAAAATCGGTCCAGCCGTTTAGGAGTTCAGTGATAAACACACGCACAGAAGAAATATATAATATAAAGATAGATGAGACCTATGGCTGGTACCGCAATACACAGATGGAAGTTCTGTTAGCATCCCGCTGTTTCCCATTATTAGCTCTCCGGGGTGCCGAAGCGATTGCTCCAAGGGAAATCACTTTGTACGTAAGTAACGTCTAGAAGTCGTCCCTTTCGCACTCTTGAATAATGACGCAAAATCACCTCAAAAACGTAGCTTACATTTATTCGAAATTTTCTTTCAGGTTAAGAACATTAGATTTTTTTAAAAACTAATAAATCATGCTAACAGATTTGTCTATGAAGAAATAAATATAATTAATTCCTTTTTAACTAACCATTTACCATAATTCCTTTAAAGCAGTTAGTAATAGAGATAAGGTCGTATTTACCTCGTCAGCAGTTTTGACAGGACACTCGTGGTCTTGGTGCAGCCCGCCGAGTATGAGCGCGTGCATATCCAGGTCTGAGGCAACTGCCTCGTCTTCAGAGCTATGGATCTCGTCATCCGGGGTCATTGCACCCTATTAGACAACATTTGTCATATTAATTAAATACGACATCAAATATTTTTTTCCTCCTGCCAATAAGCCGTGGTGGCCGAGTGACTTGCGACACAAAGATCGCAAGTTCGAATCGCAACAATGAGTGAGTCACACCACGAGCTTTACGTAGAAGGAAAACATCGAGAGGAAACCTGCATACGTCTGAGTAGCAATTCAGAGGCATATGGTATATTCGTGCTTGGGTAACGGCGATGGACTTCGCCGACGCCTTCTGTCACGTTGGCACCTAAAATATATCTCTAGCCGAAAGTGGTTGGGTGTGGGTATTATTTTATCCTATAAATAATTTGAAAATGGAAGTCCGGTACTATTTAATCACGCAGGTAGATAGGAAATTTTCTAATCCAAATTCCTATACATAAATAGAGTGTAAAGTTATAAGTTAAGGTCGGTAGCTTTAGTTAAGATACTGTTAGTAACTGTTGACAGTTCATAGTACGTAATATTATAGCATTATCTACGGGTTTTCGGACAATGGAGCCTCTTTTGTTACATTGACGTAAATAATAAATTTTCTCACGAGAGAATGCCGACACTAGACACCAGATTTAACAACTCATAGCTCTAGTTACAAAAGAACAAAAGAGCTCCATGTAGCATGTTCAAGAGAGCTTCACAAAAGAGCTACTCAACTTGAGTCTTGAGATGAGGTTAGGTACAGCGACTCCCCTATCGATTTAGCCACGTGACTGATGAGAACAGCTGATTAGTTCAAAATTCAAGGCCAGTTACGTAACTTTGTAGTCGATAAATGTAACGCTATTGTGATTACTTTTTAAAGTTATTGGAAACTTCGAATTCGTTATTCAAATATAACATGATTAATTTTTTTTATATATTATGTGGCTATATGATATAGATAAGTTAAAATACTGGCACATTAAAAAAAAAGACTTATAAATATAACTATATCGATCGAAACAACAGATCTAGAACATTTCTAAAGATAAATTACGAAACTTAAAATAAATAACTAATCTTATATTGACCGTTACAACTTCTAATCCTATAGACGATACACCTCATACTTAATTTCCAATGGAAATAGATTGAAATCTTAAATTTATACAGGTAACTTAAATTTATAAAGTACAAGTTATTTGAAATTCGAATGAATAAGTCAACGCTTATTGCGACGCTGTTGTTAGCTATGCTGCGAGATATGGAACCGTGGCCTTTGACCGGGAATTCAACGACTTAAAACAATGACAGTTTAATGCATCAGTACAAATTTGATTGTTGGTTTTCGTTTAAGCCTGTATCCAAAATGGCGGGATCATACATATACATTACATAAAGGGACTATATCTCTAGTCCTTTGCCTATAAGGCGAATGCTTTACTAAGAATTCGATGAATAATAGTAAACAAATATATTCACTGCATTTATTCTGATTGACTTATAAAACAACCTATTATCCTTTTACTTAATTACCTCCAAAAACACACAAACTTATACATAACGTTCACCTCTCCATTAAAGAAGTCTATATTGTTTAAATAAATATTTAATTAACATTTACAGTCACGGTGAACTCATGATAACTTATCAGCAGACAACAAACAGACAGTGTAAACTGTGCCTTAATTGCATAGTGTTAAATCTCAAACCTCAATGTTAACTATTTGTATATACAAGATAAATATGAGATATTATTGTTATGACTAAAACGGTCAAGTCATATACATAATACTATGTAGGTATGTACATAATATGTAAATGTGCAAACAATTGTAAGTATGTAAACTAAGGCCAGTTTATAAAGAAATCAATGGATAATCTTTGTTCGCACAATCGCAATTTGGGCCCAAAAATTCGGCTTTTATTTCTTCTTCATATTAAAGTGTTTAGGAATTTTATCTCACGTCTTAAGATCTGATTTGTATTAGTGTAATGTTTAAAAAATATATATATACCTTTTTGTCACTAAGATTCAGGGTAGGGATGTGCATCTTCCGCGAGAAAGACTTAGTCCAG
>JACCPG010000828.1:8040-18673 GCA_016069955.1 Drepana arcuata | reverse complement strand
AAGGGTAGGCAGAGAGAAAAGAGCGCCAGTTCTCTCTAGACTTACATGCATCTTTCGCTTCGTCCACATTAATCAGTCTCTTCATATTTGGTCGTCGGTTTCGAGTACTCTTGACGTTCAAGATGCTCGTTCAGATCAAATAGATCGTACATTCAAGAACGACAAGACATTGATGAATTACGATGAAGCGGCAGAGGTCTCTCTACTCGGCACACTCAGCTATGTATCCTACTTTCTACTTATATTATAAATCCTTTAAGTTTCAAGGATGTTTGTTCCACATTCACGCAAAAACTACCAAACGGAATTGGATCAAATTTGGCACAGAGTTAGATTATTTGCTAGACTAAAACATATGATTTATATTGTCTTCAATATATATCTATGAATATAATAAGTTAAATTAAAACATAGGATTTATATTGTCTTCAATATATATCTATGAATATAATAAGTTAAATTAAAACATAGGATTTATATTGTCTTCAATATATATCTATGAATATAAAAATAAACGTATGTCCTTAATAGAATCGTAAACGACTGGACCGACTTTAATGAAATTTTCGGTGTCTTTAGGTGAATTCGAGAATGGTTTAGATTTACAATTAGACCCGATAGGTGGCGCTGCGATTGTGTTCCAGGAAATTTTACTTTTTCACCCAGGCGAACCTGGGCGGGACATAAACCTCGGGGGATTACAAATGTAGTCATATTTTTAGAATGTACTTACCTGCCCGAATTCTTCCCGTTGGCGGCATGTTCTGGCGCCACGCGTCTGCGTCTCAGCCTTGCGCAGACGCCATGAGCACACCCAAACCTCTCCCATAGGGGACGAGCGTCCTCCGATGGACAAGTGTTCATACCTCACTTATATTATGTTTCACTAGGCTAATATTATTTCTGGGTAATTATTATTTATATTATTACACTGGTGATTATGGAACTATAATATATTTAGGAAAAACATAATATTATTTATTTTTCATTTTTTTGTGATTATTTTAGTGATTATTTTAACGATTATTACGTAGCATATTATACAGGTTATCTTTCGAATCAGCATCAGCACCTTTGCTTAGCAGTGCAAAAATGAATATAAAAAATCGCTGATCCTGATTATCCTAGTAAGGATAACAGGTCAAAATGTTTAAAATATTGAATTGTCATCGGTCCTTAATAAGTATGCCAAATTTCGAGTTAATCCGACGTTTTGAAGGGGGTTAAAATCATGTTCAAAGATTCCGTTACATACTAACATACATACGTCTCAAGCTAATAAAAGCGTATTAATAATAATATAAACACTCATACCTTTCAATATATACGCGGCCCTCAGAAAATTTTACAGTACTTTCTTTACAGTGCTTACTTTCTTATGGCTCTCATCTCGGATCCTAAAAATGTAGCTTATTATCATCGAGAAAGCATTACATTGAATTATTAAGTCAGCATCGTTGAGGATGACATCTCGATATTCGAAAGAAAATATTGTATATTCAACGCCACAATTAAAATATTACTGAAACATATTGTTGTGTAAACAAATTGTAAATCAGTATAAAAAAAAATTACATGAATTGCATTAGCTTCTCAAATCCTGTATTTCTTCAGGTGTTTTTTATGGTATATCATATCATTGATACATAAATGTGGACGAAGCGATAGATACATAAATCAAGAGAGAACTAGCGCTCTACTCTCTCTGACTACCTGGATAGGGATGATGCGTGGTGCTATGTATATGTATATGTAGGTACCTATGTATTTAAGGTATTTTGAAATACTGTGGCATTCCTTAAATGAAAAACATATTTGTAGTTTTTATATAGTTTTTGAGTTTATCATTTAGGTACGAACAATTTTACAAACTTACAAAGCGAAATCTTTCTTCTTCATAATATTAGTGAAGTTACTAACAGTAATATATATTTGCTTTCTAAGGCCACCAATAACGACTTTTGCCTACAACTTGACTATTAGAGAAGTTTATATAAACTTAACACAAAAGCAAAATTTTAACTTAACGAAACTCAACTTATTCTTATCACAGAAAACAGTCGCGTGCCGACGGCGGAAGTAGAGCTCGCCCCAGCCTCGCGAAGGCTCGCTACACACTGAAACTTATCGACTATACACCCTGGTTTTCAGGGATACGGGCGGGCTGTGTGTTTTCAACTTTACGGCTTTTGAGTTACTAGGATGGAATTTCAATCGTCTCCGCATATAAAACGCTGTAGCTCCACCATATATCTCGTCTTGTGCGGTCATAAGTGGCTAAGTTACAGATTTTGCTTATTTGGCCGAACACGCTAAGCCGATTAGAAAAAAAATACATTAGATAGCCCGTTTCTTAAGCAAGACTATACTATGGGCTTTATACACCATCACACTTCTATCAAAGTGAGGAAAGCAGTGATCACAACTCCTACAAGTATAGTTTAATTTACAATAATAAAAATATTATTTAAGTGTTTTAAGTGTACAGCGTGTCAATGCTGCCAACCTTCTTGGCACTCCTACGGGACGAGTTGAGATAAGATGGTAAGAAGATAGGATCGAGATAAGATACTTTACTAATAAATATTCTCTTGTGAGGAAGTCCACTTCAGGGATCCTTGTGGGAAGGCGTGAGGATATAAAAATAATCCAATATATTAATTTTAACAATTTATTTAATGTATGTCTCTGATGCCATGGAGGATGGGTCGGCCCTTAGTGTGGGACGCTACGTGTGTCGATACACTGGATACCTTCCCATCTTCCTGACACATCGGTGGCAGCCGGCGCTGCTGCCGCTCAGCAGGAGTGCCTCAAGCGCCGCAAGTATGCCTGTCTCGGGTCAGGTTACATATTTGCTGCATTTGCGGTTGAAACTCTGGGGCCTTGGGGTCCTGAGGCTCACCATCTTTTTAAAGAGGTATCGCGCCGTCTAGTCGAGACCTCTCGTGACAGGCGGGCTGGAACATATCTCGCTCAGAGAATCAGCATTGCTATCCAGCATGGCAGTGCTGCTAGTCTTCTTGGCACGTTGCCTCGGGATACCGATTTGGGACAAATATTTTATCTGTAAGTAGTTAGTTTCAACTGTTCTTTGTAAATATTATTAATTGTTGTTATCGAAATTTATTTCATTATTTATTTAATTTAATTAATTAGCACGGTAACAACCATTTACACTAATTAATGATAAGAGTTAAATATATTATGAAATACAAATTATAAAAATATAAACGAAAAGTAAACAATAATATCTTAGCCAAACCTTACCATAATACAAAAACTGTATCTACATTATGAACATCTATATTAAGTAGTTCCATTAAGTAGTTTACAATTATGCGTTTTATTTTATTTCATACAAAAATCCGTACGGTTAGTATGCGTAAGGTTCTGTTAAGCTCGCTGGCACTTAAGCCTTTTCGTGATCGGGTCCGGCTTGCACACCTCAAAAGGAGAACATTTCACGCCAAGGCAATACACGCCAGGACCACCGCCTGGAAAATGACAATATACACTAGTGGTGCCTCGAGGGTTCACCCGCGTATCGTAATTGTTAAGTAGTTTTTTCTGGAACAAAACGTATCGTTAATCCAATATAATTAACGTTTGTGCAGAGTTTCATCCAAATCTGTTTTGGCAATATTGAAACGTGAGTGTAACATCCTCAAGTTCTTGATGATGGATTAAGGCACAGTTTCAATGTTAATAATGTTTAGAGTTTTTTTTTCTATTTAAAGGAGTTTTGTCGCACATCGACTATGTCACTCCGTAGAGGTCAGTAGTGCGTGTGATCGTTTGTCAAGCAAGATTCTTTTGCTCTCGAAACAGCCCCTATGTCTGAGGTGGACACTGACTGATTAAAATAAAATCAAAATGTCGGACAACAATGACGGCTATTTATATGGCAATCTATTTGAATCTGCGACATATATGATTGACGCTTCGCTTCTTTAGTTTATAAAATTAAAATGTACAAACATTTCTCTTTTTTTTTATACCACAAACAATCATTCACATGTAATAATCTTGTTGAAAAGCGTATGAAAATTTTATTAAATTCGAATTTAGTGATACCGCCATCCTTCTCCAACAGATCGCACAATATTTATCTATGACTTATTTATTCATCGAAGTATTACAAGGCTACTTAAGTGCCAGTGTCCCTCATTATTTTCCTCATAAACACGATAAAGAGATGAGTAAGAGGGAAAAACGGTATAAGTATTGCGGTTATTACTTGGAAATCTGTGATTGAGATACTTACCATCCTAATAAAATATAAATGCAAATATTTGTGAAGATGTTCATTCGTCTTTTACGCAAAAAGTACTGATCAAAATCTGATGAAATTTGGCACATACTCACATTATTATGTACTTGGATTAACAATGGGATACATTTATTTCTAGAAATAAATTTTCGGGTGGAGTCGTATCGGTAGTCGGTCAAGGCTAGGCTTTCATGAACTACTGCTTAGCACATAAACAATACCTGGATGGAGCCCTTCATCTCCATCTGGCCATTGTAAACTGCAATTCTATCAGTACCAGGTAGTATCAGGTCCTCCGATCTGAACGGGATGGAGGACGGGAGGAACGGTAAGACCTGTTTTTATTTCATCCTTTTTTTGTTGGTTGCCAGCTACTTACTCGGCCTGGAAGAGTGACCAGGGTCGTTTCCAGTAGGGACAGCACAGGACATGGTGTTGTACGCATTAGGGCAACACACCTTCCCGTGGGAGCAGTCCCGGTCCTGCCTGCATACAGTCCGGCTTAGAACCTGCGAGCGGCCGGGGCAGCGAGGCGAGTGTGCTGGAATATTTACGAATATGATTATGTATTTACCAGCCGTGGTGGCCGAGTGGTTCAGGTAGTTGAATTCGATGTAAGGGTTGCGAATTTTGACTGTACCTTCAACTATACGGTGAAGGAAAACATCGAGAGGAAACCTGCATGCGCTTGAGAAGAAATTCAAAAGACGTATGCATAGTTGAGCTTGAGAGACGGCGATGGACGCGCCTTTCACGTTGGCACCAATCACGCGAAAAGAGGGTGTTGTGTTACCCAATTGTTTAGAACCCTTGTCGAAATGCTTGAAGGTATTATTATTTCCACTTACGGACTGAATTCCATAGACAAAACAATCATGCGCCTTGTCGAAGGTAACCCAAATTGGTCCTTATTGAATCTCATTGGTCCTGACCGTTGGTTTGGTACCTTCGATTTTAATATAGATGACCCTAATAAATAGTAGAATTTGTAGATGATTGGTGTAATTTTATTTCGATACACACTTCTAGAAACGTGTGAACTATGTGACTATCAAACCTATTGAAAATAATATCCTCACGCTTTCGCACAAGGATAGGTAGGTAGAGCCTGGACTCGCCATTTGTCACGTTGGCACCTGAAATATATCTCTGGCGGAAAGTGGGTGTATGGGTACTACCTATACACCTCTTTCCCTTCAGGGATCCTTTTGGGAAGGCGTGAGGATATATAATAATTATTACATTTTAGGACCAATATGTATAATGCCTACAATCCTTACTTTGAACAGTAGCCACCAGGAGCATAATCACTGCAAAGGTTGTGACAAGGTTCTTGATGGTCGCTGAAAATAATAAAAGTGAGTCAATTATAAAAGTGAGTCAATTATAAAAGTGAGTCAATTATAAAAGTGAGTCAATTATAAAAGTGAGTCAATTATAAAAGTGAGTCAATTATAAAAGTGAGTCAATTATAAAAGTGAGTCAATTATAAAAGTGAGTCAATTATAAAAGTGAGTCAATTATAAACCCCATGCTTACCCAACGGGATCAATACCCATCCACGGTTATAAAAAACCTACAATTATTTCTATTACTTATTTTATTCAGGAATAAAAATAAGAGCCGTGCTGGTCAAGTGGTTCGAGCAGTTGCCTGCGCCACAAAAATCGCCAGTTCGAATCCCGACTGTACCAATGAGTTTTTCTGAACAAACAGTGATTAGTCTCACCACGAGCTTTACGGTGAAGGTAAACAACGAGAGGAAACCTGCATACGTCTGAGAAGACATTCAAAGGCGTATTCAAACACGTATGTATAGTCTCGAGAAACAGCGATGTACTTGCCAACAGACACCTAAATATACATATATCCTTCGAAAGGAGTATGTTTAACACACCTTTGTAGACCCTTGTGGGAAGGTGTGAAAATAAGAAATTATTATAATGTAATAAACTCACCCATATTAGAAACTTTCCTCCGCATAAAACACTTTGCTAACACAAGCTGACAGACAGCAAATGAAGGCGCTCTGACTTGTCGCTGCGATTTTATGCATGCATTTATCGACTGGACTTTCCCATGACTACCTTATAGGTATATATACAATAGAAGTAAATTAAATAATTTATTATAAAGTTATATTTACGCCAAGATGAGAGCGTAATATTTCTTAGTGAAATGTATGACTCGCCCGCAGAATTACTTCGGTAATTATGTTATTAAGGATTAGCAACGCTTCTGTTCTTTTGTTATGATATTTACGACAAAGAACCAGGTCTTTTAGCTTTATCTTGTAAAATATTATATAAGGCGACATGTTCTGGTATAATACTAGTACACGTAATTTAGAGCAACATACAAAATGACACCGAAATTTGTTCTCAAGCCGCCGCGAGGAATATTCGCAATCAGTTCCACTATTATCCATATTAAAAGTGCAACAAACTGTCTGTAGTCCTGCCTGTCTTTTTCTGTCTGTACCTGTCTTTGTCCGCATTTTTTCCTGTTTGAAATAAATAATATTTCCTTATCCGCGCCTAATCCGTGCTGAATAAATGTTATACATGGATTATACAATTATTCTTCTGAAGAAGAATTAAATTATAATTAATAACTATTATGAGAAATAATAGTTATGTATTATTTTTTGTTTGTTACTATTGTAATAATTAAAATTTTAAATAAATTCTTAATTTTTTTTATTATTATTATAGCATTATTCTACTTGAAATATCTTATGATTGTGAAATTATAATTATTCTTCTTACTTAAATACATGCATACATATATCACATCCGAGAGAGCCGTGGTGGCCGAGTGGTTCGAGCAGTTGCCTGCGACGCTAAGGTCGCAAGTTCGAATCCCGACTGTACCAACGAGTTTTTCTGAACTTAAGTACAGTGATTAGTCACACCACGAGCTTTACGGTGAAGGAAAACATCGAGAGGAAACCCGCATACGTCTGAGAAGAAATTCAAAGGCGTATGTATAGTCGTGCTTGAGTAACGGCGATGGACTCGCCATCTGTCACGTTGGCACCTAATATACCTCTGGCGGAAAGTGTGTGTGTAGGTATTACCTATACACCTCTGCCTACCCCTTCGGGGACCCTTGTGGGAAGGCGTGAGGATATATATATATATATATCACATCGCCGAGTCACGGAAAAGGTAGACAGAGTAGAGCGCCAGTTCTCTCTAGACTTACATATCTCTTATTCTTCGTCCACATTACTACGTCTCCTCACTTAATAAATGATAGCACTTGTATACACACTCACCGATATCGCATTTGCACCTAAATATATCTCTGGTAAGTTGAAAAGTAGGTGTTCTTACACCTCAGTTTAACCTTTCAGAAGCCCATCTGGGAAGGCGCAGATCCTAATACTCAAATTAAAGTATACAGAAAGACAGCTTTCGGCGTTTTATTAAAATAATTCCTTTGAATTTCTGCTAAAACGTATTCAGGTTTCCTACGTCTTTACGTAGGTATGTTTAGTTATGTTTGAGAAACGGCGTTTGACTTGCCGACTATTACATACATACATACATATCATCACCCCAAGTCTCCAGCGGGGTAGGCAGAGAGTATAGAGCGCCAGTTCTCTATTGCCAACTATCACAATAGCGCCTAAATATATCTCAGGCGGAAAAAAAGGAGATGTAATCAAACCCCTGCCTGGCAAACGGGTAGTTTGGGACCCTTGTGGGCTAGCTTGAAGTTGTTTATATAAATATAAATACTTCGCTTCATATCTATCAAACAGTATTCAAGCTTTCACAGACAATGACTCTGCCTATGGCGCTTATAGTCGTGGGTTCGATTATAGCTGGTTTCGTTCTGTTTGCCAGATACTAATGAACGGATTTTCATGCGGTTTGATAGACAGAGTGGTTCATGAGAAAGGTTTAGGTGTAGTTTCGTTGAATTTTGCTGATACATACATACATACATACATACATACATACATATCATCACGCCAAGTCCCTAACGGGGTAGGCAGAGAGTATAGAGCGCCAGTTCTCTCTAGACTTACATACCTCTTTCGCTTCGTCCACATTCATCAGTAATATACATAATATGTTCTATTACCAGGGCGAGGCTGGGGCTTTCTTTTAATATAAATATATGCTCACACCTTCCCACAAGGGTCCCCAAAGGGGCATATAGGAGCATGTAGAGGTGTATAGGTAGTACCCACACACCCACTTTCCAGAGATACTTATAGATAATATAAATAAACATTTGTATTTACGACTTTGATACAACATACGAACTATAGTGCAAGATTTGCCTTCGGCTAAGTGTGTGTGTCATACCTAGATAATTCACTTGATAACAAAGGTTACAAGGTTCAGAGAGCAATGATCTGTAAGTACGGGGATTCAGAGGGGAAGTCCATCTATCTTAGCGATCAAGGTGACAAATTGTGAAATACGGTCCTGGAGCTATATCGTCTAGTGGTATTTCCATTCTTATTCAAGAGTGCGAAACAGAATATGTTCATTAATAGCCGTGCCCAGCGGGTTGACCCAATGGTTGACCCGCAATAAAAATATTTCATTGGTAAATTTAGTCTAGATTAAAAAAAATTACGCAGTTGAAACCGTGTTCTATAGGTGACAGTTGACATAACATTATTTCGTTTAGAAACCTTAAAGTATTTCGGTATTTTTATAGAACACTTTTTGTTTTCAAATCCAACCAGTTCTTTCAGAGATTAGTGCGTTCAACTAAACAAGGAAACTGTCCAGTTTTTAATATTAGTGTAAGTAGTATTGATTTGACGACCGTTCTTGTGGTCTGAGCTCCTGACTTGAGGTCGCTGGTTCGGGTCCCGTTGGGGGCAGATATTTGTGTGATGAACACGAGTACTTGTAACTTAGTCTTGGATATCCTATCTATTTATACATACATATCTATCTATATAAGTAAATATATCGTTGTCTAGTTACCAGAACACAAGCTTTGCTTAATTAAGGGCTATGTTAATATGAGTGGAATGGTCCCAAGGGTTACAAGGTATTTATTATTACTAGATACAGATACTTATTACTTATTATAATCTAACACTTGACTTGACACCGATACACTTTTCCCTTTCGCACTCTTGCAACTTACAATGATGCCGTTTATCTTATGCTATTTGCTACTTATTAGCAATAAAAAAAATAAAAGAGGTTATAATAAAAAAAATATTTACTGCGGTAACATGTGGCAAATAGGTAATTTAAGGAAACTCAACTCTAGTGTTCACAAAATAGAGTACATTATAGCTTAGGGCTAAGTCGCTTCAGGCACGGCTGCACTTCATTCTCTTGGTGGAAGGGTCCAGCTTGCATACCTCGAAGGAGTTACATTTCACGTTGTTGCAGTAAGTCCCAGTTCCGCCCGCTGTAAGGTAAATAACGTAAACATTTTTTTTAATAGAATATAGAAGCCGTGGTGGCCGAGTGGTTCGAACAGTTGCCTGCGACACAAAGATCGCAAGTTTGAATACCGACTGTACCGATGAGTTTTTGATTAGTCACACCACGAGCTTTACGGTGAAGGAAAACATCGAGAGGAAACCTGCATACGTCTGAGTAGCAATTCAAAGGCGTATGTATAGTAGTGTTTGAGTAACGGCAATGGACTCGCCATCTGTCACGTTGGCACCTAAAAAATATCTCTGGTGGAAAGTGGGTGTATGGGTACTACCTATACACATCTGCCTAACCCTTCGGGGTCCCTAGTGAGAAGGCGTGAGGTTATATATATTATATTTTTACTTTGGTAGATTTTATTGCTGCAATAAACCATCGTATGTCGAGCAAATAATCTATCTCAGTGCCTAATTTAATAAAATTACGTTACGTAGCCGAGGTACTGAAGGCCAGTGGTCCCCGAAGGGGTAGGTATGCAGGTTTCCTCTCGATGTTTTCCTTCACCGTAAAGCTCGTGGTGTGACTAATCACTGTACATATTTACGTGTTGCAAGCAACTAAATAATAGGTATAAACACAAAGCCACCGTTGCTTTAATCTAATTTAAAATTTAAACAATTTTAATTCGAACTTAAATTAAAAATATTCCTTTAAAACCACGAGTCATCTCTACGACAAAAAGAAAATATAAATTCGAAGCCGAATGACACAAAAAGGTTTGTTTATCAACTCACAAGAGTACTTGTTAGAGCCAGCGTCGCTCCCGGAGGCTGGCTCCACGCAAGACTTGGCGTTACACGAGTTCTGGCAACACTTCTTGCCGTGGCTACAGTCGTAATCCTGCATGCACTTGGGGCTGCAGCCGTACACCTTCGACGCTAGGGGGCACGAGTTCGCTGGAAATAACAATAATAGCTTGCAAAGGTACACG
>JACCPG010000827.1:40133-42365 GCA_016069955.1 Drepana arcuata | reverse complement strand
AGGGGACCCGTTCGTCCCTTGTGCTAGCACAGCGATCCTCCCAACACAAGGTCGGCACGCGAGTGATACCTCTGGTGTTGCAAGCGTCCATAGGCCTAGGTCACCGCGCTCCATCAGGCAGTAGGGGGACCCGTTCGTCCCTTGTGCTAGCACAGCGATCCTCCCAACACAAGGTCGGCACGCGAGTGATACCCCTGGTGTTTAAGCGTCCATAGGCCTAGGTCACCGCGCTACATCAGGCAGTAGGGGGACCCGTTCGTCCCTTGTGCTAGCACAGCGATCCTCTCAACACAAGGTCGGCACGCGAGTGATACCCCTGGTGTTTAAGCGTCCATAGGCCTAGGTCACCGCGCTCCATCAGGCAGTAGGGGGACCCGTTCGTTCCTTGTGCTAACACAGCGATCCTCCCAACACAAGGTCGGCACGCGAGTGATACCCCTGGTGTTGCAAGCGTCCATAGGCCTAGGTCACCGCGCTCCATCAGGCAGTAGGGGGACCCGTTCGTCCCTTGTGCTAGCACAGCGATCCTCCCAACACAAGGTCGGCACGCGAGTGATACCCCTGGTGTTGCAAGCGTCCATAGGCCTAGGTCACCGCGCTCCATCAGGCAGTAGGGGGACCCGTTCGTCCCTTGTGCTAGCACAGCGATCCTCCCAACACAAGGTCGGCACGCGAGTGATACCCCTGGTGTTGCAAGCGTCCATAGGCCTAGGTCACCGCGCTCCATCAGGCAGTAGGGGGACCCGTTCGTCCCTTGTGCTAGCACAGCGATCCTCCCAACACAAGGTCGGCACGCGAGTGATACCCCTGGTGTTGCAAGCGTCCATAGGCCTAGGTCACCGCGCTCCATCAGGCAGTAGGGGGACCCGTTCGTCCCTTGTGCTAGCACAGCGATCCTCCCAACACAAGGTCGGCACGCGAGTGATACCCTGGTGTTGCAAGCGTCCATAGGCCTAGGTCACCGCGCTCCATCAGGCAGTAGGGGGACCCGTTCGTCCCTTGTGCTAGCACAGCGATCCTCCCAACACAAGGTCGGCACGCGAGTGATACCCCTGGTGTTGCAAGCGTCCATAGGCCTAGGTCACCGCGCTCCATCAGGCAGTAGGGGGACCCGACGAGGTATTCATAGTGCATAATTTTATGTTTATCTGATCTTATCTTTTTTCTTTTCAGACTAAGGCACCACTTTACTGCTTGAGTGAGTATTGAAAAATTGCAGCGAATCCTGGGTATGTCAGAGGAAGTATGAAAATAGCTTGAATGCAGTTGAGATGCGATCTCTTCGAGAAATGTGCGGCGTAACGATATTAGATCGAATTCGCAATGAAGAGATTCGCAAATCAACTGGCGTGAATGAGGGCGCGATTTTAAAGATGAAGAAAGGCATGTTACGTTGGACACATAGAAAGGATGAGTGAAGAAAGATTGACGAAACAGATATACAAAGCAAAAGTGTGTGCAAGAAGAGGCAGAGGAAGGCCACGTTCCAACTACCTGGATCAAATAGATCGGACTCTCAAGGACGGGAACGTTAAGAGTACTCGAAACCGACGAGCATGTATGAAGAGACTGATGAATGTGGACGAAGCGAAAGAGGTATCTTACATACTTCTTGAGAGAACTGGCGCTCTATACTCTCTGCCTACCCCGTTAGGGACTTGGCGTGATGATATGTATGTATGTATGTATGTATGTATGCAGCTAGATTATTTGATTACAAGGTGGCTGTGACAGTATGACAATTACTCAAACATCTATAATAATAATAATAAATACCTTAAGACAATTCCACACACATTGACCTAGTCCCAAATTAAGCAAAGCTTGTGTTATGGCCACTAGACAATGATATATTTACTTATATAGATAGATATATACTTAAATACATAGGACATCCAAGACTAAGGTACAAATACTCGTGTTCATCACACAAATATCTGCCCTCAGCGGGATTCGAACCCGCAACCTCAAGTTTCGCAGTCAGGAGCTCTAACCACTAGACCAGACGGTCGTCAATTGTGAACTATCAAATCTGATAGTTCACAAGGAAAGGAAAACAAGTGAGGATGTATATTATTATAATAATAACTTTTTCTTTTCTCATTTCAGGTCACTTTTCGGAAGCTCTGAAAAAAAGTAAGTAGATCTATATTTACTAGCGACCCGCCCCGGCTTCGCACGGGTGCAATATTAATAGTAATATTATGTAAAAGATATAAATTCTTCCTGTGG
>JACCPG010000827.1:27633-37633 GCA_016069955.1 Drepana arcuata | reverse complement strand
GAAATGAAACCGCCCATAATGTCAGAATTTTTAATGAATACTTACTTTAATTAATAAATTTGAGAAGACACTCAAAGGCGTATAGTCGTGTTTGACTAACGGCGATGGACTCGACATCTGTCACTGCACTTAAATATACCTCTGGCCGAAAGTGGGTGTGTGGGTTGTACCTATACACCTCTGCCTACCCCGTCGGGGACCCTTGTGGGAAGGCGTGAGGATATATTATTATTATTTGGCTTGGCTTTTTTATCTTTCGTAAAAATGTTTTTTTTTTTTTCATTAAAAAGTATCCTATGTTACTTCTAATACCTCCAAGAATATGTGTACAAAGTTTCATGATGATCGGTTAAGTAGTTTTTACGTGAAAGCGTAACAAACAAACTTACATTCACATTTATAATATTAGTAAGGATAAATATATCAATTGAGAAGTGTGAAAAATTTTTTTTTTGTCTTGCAGTTGGAACTTTCTTCAGGGAGGGTAAGTGAGCTTGACTCTGTACTGGGATGAATGATGAAGAAACTCGGTGACGAATGATGAAGAAGGTCCACTGTCGGTAAGAAGTTGCTTTGGCCAGTACCTCCACCTTACAGAAGGTCGCAGCCAAATGTCACTGCTAGTGTAGTGTTGTGTTCCTGCGGTGAGTGAGGTTAAGATCCACGAGGAATGGCAAGCAGCTGGAGAGAGATGGAGCACAACAAACTGGGGCAGTACCTCCACCTTACAGAAGGTCGCAGCCAAATGTCACTGCTAGTGTAGTGTTGTGTTCCTGCGGTGAGTGAGGTTGGCAGAACTGCACGAGGAATGGCAAGCAGCTGGGAGAGAGATGGAGCACAACAAACTGGGGCAGTACCTCCACCTTACAGAAGGTCGCAGCCAAATGTCACTGCTAGTGTAGTGTTGTGTTCCTGCGGTGAGTGAGGTTAGCAGAACTGCACGAGGAATGGCAAGCAGCTGGAGAGAGATGGAGCACAACAAACTGGGGCAGTACCTCCACCTTACAGAAGTTGTAGCCAAATGTCACTGCTAGTGTAGTGTTGTGTTCCTGCGGTGAGTGAGGTTGGCAGAACTGCACGAGGAATGGCAAGCAGCTGGAGAGAGATGGAGCACAACAAACTGGGGCAGTACCTCCACCTTACAGAAGGTCGCAGCCAAATGTCACTGCTAGTGTAGTGTTGTGTTCCTGCGGTGAGTGAGGTTGGCAGAACTGCACGAGGAATGGCAAGCAGCTGGAGAGAGATGGAGCACAACAAACTGGGGCAGTACCTCCACCTTACAGAAGGTAGCAGCCAAATGTCACTGCTAGTGTAGTGTTGTGTTCCTGCGGTGAGTGGGGTTGGCAGAACTGCACGAGGAATGGCAAGCAGCTGGAGAGAGATGGAGCTCAACAAACTGGGGCAGTACCTCCACCTTACAGAAGGTCGCAGCCAAATGTCACTGCTAGCGTAGTGTTGTGTTCCTGCGGTGAGTGAGGTTGGCAGAACTGCACGAGGAATGGCAAGCAGCTGGAGAGAGATGGAGCACAACAAACTGGGGCAGTACCTCCACCTTACAGAAGGTCGCAGCCGAATGTCACTGCTAGTGTAGTGTTGTGTTCCTGCGGTGAGTGGGGTTGGCAGAACTGCACGAGGAATGGCAAGCAGCTGGAGAGAGATGGAGCACAACAAACTGGGGCAGTACCTCCACCTTACAGAAGGTCGCAGCCAAATGTCACCGCTAGTGTAGTGTTGTGTTCCTGCGGTGAGTGAGGTTGGCAGAACTGCACGAGGAATGGCAAGCAGCTGGAGAGAGATGGAGCACAACAAACTGGGGCAGTACCTCCACCTTACAGAAGGTCGCAGCCAAATGTCACCGCTAGTGTAGTGTTGTGTTCCTGCGGTGAGTGAGGTTGGCAGAACTGCACGAGGAATGGCAAGCAGCTGGAGAGAGATGGAGCACAACAAACTGGGGCAGTACCTCCACCTTACAGAAGGTCGCAGCCAAATGAAACAGCTTGTGTTTGTTTAAATTTTTCATGGAATTGCGCAGTTCGAATACATGTGTTGATACAGCTTTACAGTTAAATGTCCGTTTATTGAATTCATGAATTGTATGAACAGTAATCAAATAATTTTCCAATAATCGTATTATGTAATTTCCAACACAAATATGTAAGAGCCGCGGTGGTTTGAGTAGTGCCTGTAACACAAAGATCGCAAGTTCGAATCCCGACTTTACCAATGAGCTTTTCTAAACTTAAGTACAGTGATTGGTCACACCACGAGCTTTACGGTGAAGGAAAACATCGAGAGGAAACCTGTGTTGCGCCTGCACTGCGATACCATACCACTTATACGTCAGGACAAGAGGAGGCGGCGTGGCCGAGAGGTCACAGCACCCGCCTGCCACGCAAACGGCGCGAGTTCCACTCCCGACTGGAGTGAGGAGTTTTTCTACATTTAATTACAGTGAGGCACACCACGAGCTTTACGGTGAAGGGAAACATCGAGAGGAAACCTGCATACGTCTGAGAAGACATTCTTTAGTACAAGGAAAGTAGCGGCTGTGGCTTCGTTCATGTCATGTTGGCACGTTAGCTCCCACTGTAAAGCTTTGGGACTAGATACATTTTCCGTGGACTCTTCACAAGGTATTATTGTAATATTCTATAAATCTGTGTTTCAGCTGTCATCGGAATATTCAGAATACTTCTGTGTGTCCAAGATCTCGCCACGTTCCTCGGAAAATTCTTGCACCACGCCAGAGGTACGAGTGTGAAAAAAATATCTATTTACATATTATATATAGGCAGAGAGTATAGAGCGCCAGTTCTCTCTAGACTCACATACCTATTTCACTTCGTCCACATTAATCAGTCTCTTCATACGTGCTCTTGTTTCGAGTACTCTTAACGTTCCCGTCCTTCAGAGTCCGATCTATTTGATCCAGGTAGTTGGAACGTGTTCCTCTGCCTCTTGCACACATTCGCTTTGTATATCGGTTTTGTCAATCTTTATTTTATCAAAAATTTTAATATGATATTTATTAGTCTATTTAGTAAAAGTAGAAATAAAAAATCGTAAATAGTCGACATTTATACACACAAAAAAAAAATCACGTTTCTAAAATAGCGCCATCTCGTGACGGTTTGTGGTACTTGCACTTGATTTTGTTGTCGATATGGTACTGCAAAATTATACCAGATGGCGCTGTAATAAATTACTTATTTTCCACTTTGTTCTGAACCAGGTCACCACCCGGAGATCTGCAGCGAAGGTTACGGAAGCAAGTGGGGGTTGGCTCGTTATAACGGAGGGTTCAGTAGTGTCAGCGCTATCGTTAACCATGGCCGCCTCAATACGTTGCACTTGGAATGCGAAAAGATTATCAAATCTCGTGGCGGTTTTGACAGTTTATCAGGTGAGTTTTAAAATATAATTCCATCCTTATGTTACCTAATAAAGGTGTAGATTTGTAATGATGAAAGAATTTTCAAAATGGGTCGAGTAGATTACGAGTTGTATTGTAACACATAAACAAACTAAAAATACTCTTAATGATCCTAGATTAAGATGACAAGCTTGTGCAGTAATCGGTTACCGGCACCGAAGAATTACGTTTTAACTTACCATATTAATAGTCTCCCCTAAAAACCATGTTTCCACGTGAGTATTACTTACTCCCTATATTTAATAATGTCGTCATTGTGTCATCTTTGGAGCTATTTGTTGTATTGCATCGTCACGAAGATATATTCACAACACACTATAATTTGTAGGAGACAACTGGTCTATTTTCAGCCACATATATATATGCTTTTGACGTGACAATGTCTAATAAACAGATGAACCACCTGCACGCACGAAATAGTATAACTCATTGTCACGTTACGCCCGTTACGCTCATTGTCCCGTTACGATCGGAGCGAGAGCGCTACACGAGCGAGCGAAAGGCACGATCTTGTTATGACGTTGTCACGTTACACTATAGTCCGTAAACAGACGTTACAGACAACTAATTTTCTGTTCCAGTATCTGACAGGCTGATCGTCCAGAACATTTATGACATTCTTCTTCTGTTGAAAGGTTGGTACTCCTTGTAATTAAACTCAGATTGGTAGCACTGTGGCAGGTTCAGAATATTCTTACCTTTCTATATATTTATCTGTATCTTATCTTTCTTTAATGTTTCAGATGAAAACAGGAAATGGTCGCATGAAGACATGCGTATACTAGCGAAAAAGAGTAAGTATTACTTTCTCTTTCAAAAGATTTAAAACTGAGAGAGTAGAGTGCCAGTCCTCTCTACACTTACAGACCTACATACATATCATCACGCCGAGTACCTCACGCTAGGCAGAGAGAGTAGAGCGCCAGTCCTCTCTAGACTTACAGACCTACACACATATCATCACGCCGAGGCCCTCACGCTAGGCAGAGAGAGTAGAGCGCCAGTCCACTCTAGACTTACAGACCTACATACATATCATCACGCCGAGCCCCTCACGCTAGGCAGAGAGAGTAGAGCGCCAGTCCTCTCTAGACTCACAGACCTACATACATATCATCACGCCGAGCCCCTCACGCTAGGCAGAGAGAGTAGAGCGCCAGTCCTCTCTAGACTTACAGACCTACATACATATCATCACGCCGAGTCCCTCACGCTGGGCAGAGAGAGTAGAGCGCCAGTCCTCTCTAGACTTACAGACCTACATACATATCATCACGCCGAGTCCCTCACGCTAGGCAGAGAGAGTAGAGCGCCAGTTTTCTCTAGACTTACAGACCTACATACATATCATCACGCCGAGTCCCTCACGCTAGGCAGAGAGAGTAGAGCGCCAGTTCTCTCTAGACTTACAGACCTACATACATATCATCACGCCGAGTCCCTCACGCTAGGCAGAGAGAGTAGAGCGCCAGTCCTCTCTAGACTTAAAGACCTACATACATATCATCACGCCGAGTCCCTCACGCTAGGCAGAGAGAGTAGAGCGCCAGTTCTCTCTAGACTTACAGACCTACATGCATATCATCACGCCGAGCCCCTCACGCTAGGCAGAGAGAGTAGAGCGCCAGTTCTCTCTAGACTTACAGACCTACATGCATATCATCTCGCCGAGTCTCTCACTCTAGGCAGAGAGAGTAGAGAGCAAGTTCTCTGTAGACTTTTAGACCTACATGCATATCATCATGAGCCCCTCGCTAGGCGGAAGGTGACGCCAGTCCTCTCTGGAGCTTACAGACCTGTACATATCATCACGCCGAGTCCCTCACGCTAGGCAGAGAGTGAAGCGCCAGTTTTCTCTAGACTTACAGACCTACATACATATCATCGCGCCAGGCCCCTCACGCTAGGCGAAGTAGAGCGCCAGTCCTCTAGATTTACAGACCTACATACATATCATCACGCCGAGTCCCTCACGCTAGGCAGAGAGAGTAGAGCGCCAGTCCTCTCTAGATTTACAGACCTACATACATATCATCACGCCGAGTCCCTCACGCTAGGCAGAGAGAGTAGAGCGCCAGTCCTCTCTAGACTTACAGACCTACACACGTATCATCACGCCGAGCCCCTCACGCTAGGCAGAGAGAGTAGAGCGCCAGTCCTCTCTAGACTTACAGACCTACATACATATCATCACGCCGAGCCCCTCACGCTAGGCAGAGAGAGTAGAGCGCCAGTCCTCTCTAGACTTACAGACCTACATACACACCATGATTCCCTTTATATATATATATCTCGTTGTTTTCCTTCACTATAAATCCCGTGGTGCGCTCACTATATATAAATAGTGCCATCCACGAAGACGCGCCCCCCCCCCCCAATGTCTAGTGGAGGGGGTCGCGGGATGCGGGCAGTATGACCCGAGTGTATTAATTGTAGTGTGCGTGTGCACTCATAGGTAATCAGTGTGTACCGACAATACTCACACATTAGTGGAAGGTTGCACACTTACACTGTAAACTATAGGGGGGGATAGTGGGGGGCGTCTTCGTGGATGACATTATGACATCCTTATGAATGGGAAAATTTGTGTGTATGTAAGTGGATGAAATTTGGCATATTGTTAGCTGGATTTATCCAAATATTAACCCTATATGACTATAAGTGTATATTTTCGATTTACAGGTATAACTGTATGCGGAGGCATTGCCTACAGCTACAATGCGGAGTGTAAGTAAATTAATCTCCACGCCTTTTAACAAGAGTCCCGAAGCGGTAGGCAGGATTGGTACCCCACTCACCCACTTTCCACCGGTGATTTATCTTGTGCAGTGACAGATGGCGAGTCCATCGCTGTTACTCAAGCACGACTATACATACGCCTTTGAATGTCTTCTCAGACGTATGCAGGTTTCCTCTCGATGTTTCCCTTTACCGTAAAGCTCGTGGTGTGCCTCACTGTAATTAAATGTAGAAAAACTCCTCACTCCAGTCGGGATTGGAACTCGCGCCGTTTGCGTGGCAGGCGGGTGCTGTGACCTCTCGGCCACGCCGCCTCCTCTTGTCCTGACGTATAAGTGGTATGGTATCGCAGTGCAGGCGCAACACAGGTTTCCTCTCGATGCTTCCCTTCACCGTAAAGCTCGTGGTGTGCCTCACTGTAATTAAATGTAGAAAAACTCCTCACTCCAGTCGGGATTGGAACTCGCGCCGTTTGCGTGGCGGGCGGGTGCTGTGACCTCTCGGCCACGCCGCCTCCTCTTGTCCTGACGTATAAGTGGTATGGTATCGCAGTGCAGGCGCAACACAGGTTTCCTCTCGATGTTTCCCTTCACCGTAAAGCTCGTGGTTATTAAACGCTTTATAAATCGGGTTTCCAAGCAATCTTGAATTTCCTTACGACTACTCAATACTGGATTTATCATAATTAAGGATTTTATTTTATTTTCAGTTGCTGAAGATTTCGTTTCCGGTAAGCCTTATTTAAACTAAGCATGCCCAGCGAAATTTGAACACCTGATGGGAAGCGGTTACCGTTACCTATTTACGCTCACAATACCGAAGTTTCACTTGCGCGTTGTAGCTGTGTTGGCAGCGTAATGGGAGATCCCTCTGCTGCCAACACAATATAACAATCCTCCCCCCTCCCCAAGGAGCTCATTATTGGAAACCTTATTCACCACGTAGGAACACAACACGAACAATAGTGTTATTTGTCTACGGCCTTCTATAAGGTGGAGGTCCTGCCCCAGGCGGGCAGATACAAATACGAACGGGAAACCTGTTATGCCTCTCTCGAATTTTATTCCATTGATAATTTTCTCACGCCTTCCCACAAGGGTCCCCGAAGGAGTAGGCAGAGGTGTATAGGTAGTACCCACACACCCACTTTCCGCCAGAGATATATTTTAGGTGCCAACGTGACAGATGGCGAGTCCGTCGCCGTTACTCAAGCACGACCATACATACGCCTTTGAATTGCTTCTCAGACGTATGCAGGTTTCCTCTCGACGTTTTCCTTCACCGTAAATCTCGTGGTGTGACTAATCACTGTACTTAAGTTCAGAAAAACTCATTGGTACAGTCGAGATTCGAACTTGCGATCTTTGTGTCACAGGCAGCTGCTTCAACCACTCGGCCAATACGGCTCTTTTTAAATTTTCTTCAACAAAGATACATGTAGAAATAAAAATTCTAATCCTTTGTAGAAAAGCCTTAGTAACTTCAATAAATCGGTCGAGTAGTTTCTGAATTAAAATACACACTTACAAACAAATTTACTTTATAATATTAGATAAGAGTTAATAGACGTGTTGACGTTAACATTAAAATTAGTAAAATGATTGTTTTTTTTTAATTTCCAGGACTATTCTCTTATATAACCGATGCTTTGAAGTCAAATAATTTGGGTAAGTAACAATACTTAAGAATATTTCTTCGCGCCTTCCCACAAGGATCCCCGAAGGGGTAGGCAGAGGTGTATAGGTAGTACCCATACACCCACTTTCCACCAGAGATATATCTATATAACATATCTATGTGTTGAAATGAAATCCAAATTTATTATTGAGCCTTATTAGGTTAGTTTTAAAACTTTTTTATACTTAATGCCACAGAAATCAGAAATTTCTCTTCTTCTTCTTTTTTCTCTTCTCTAATCAGAAGTTTTCAAATATGTTACGGAAAATGAAGCAATACAATGAAAAGGAGCGAATAAAAAAAAAACTGTCGAATTGATAACCTCCTCCTTTTTTTAAGACAGTTAAAAAGAATGGATCTTAGTTAACCTTATTTTCGCATAAAAATGCAGCTAAAGTTAAACAAATAGATTCCAACTACTTTTTTGACAGTAGATAAACACGTTTCCGTGTGAGTATTACTCCCTTTAATAATGTCGTCATTGTGTCATCTTTGGAGCTATTTGTTGTATTGCATCGTCACGAGGGTATATTGACAACACACGACAACTTGTAGGAGACAACTGTTGTATGACTGAGACACCTGTATGTGAGAATACTAAATGATACTTTTGAAAAAAGTATAATATAACACAGCTCCAATGCAAGGATCCCCGAAGGCCTAGGAAGTTCTGTGTACGCACTAAGCACACACCCATTTTGTATCAGAGATATATTTCAGATGGCGAGTCCATCGCCGTTACTCAAGCACGACTATACATACGCCTTTGAATGTCTTCTCAGACGTATGCAGGTTTCCTCTCGATGTTTCCCTTCACCGTAAAGCTTGTTATGTGACTAATCACTGCACTTAAGTTCAGATAAACTCATTGGTACATTCGGGAAAAGAACTTGCGATCTTTGTGTCGCAGGTAATTACTCGCACCACTCTCCCACCGCGGCTTTATTATACATACATAGTGTATTTAACTTAACATTTCAGAAATTACCGAGTCTGAAAGAAACGAAGTCTATTCTGAGGTGACGAAATGTACGGAGTTCGATCTTGATGGGGTCATTGATGACGAGAAAGACACGACCACAGACGTAAGCCAACAGGATACTGAACAAAACGATGACACCTCATCTAAGACTAACACACGTTCCACGCAGGAGTCTAGCTCTGACCACTCGTCTAGCTCTAGCTCCTCTAGCTCTCATAAATCAGGAAGTAGAAGAGATTCATCTACAAAAGACCAAAACCAAAAGACCTTAGAGTCTTCTAACCAATACGAGAAGACCACGTCTACTGACAGTAAGACAGGATCCACCGAAGATTATAGCAAACAGACCGAGTCTACTGGTAGCGAGACAGGATCCACCGAAGATTATAGCAAACAGACCGAGTCTACTGGCAGCGAGACAGGATCTACCACAGATGATAGCAAACAGACCAAGTCTACTGGCAGCAAGACAGGATCTACCACAGATGATAGCGAACAGACCAAGTCTACTGGCAGCAAGACAGGATCCACCGAAGATTATAGCAAACAGACCAAGCCTACTGGCAGCAAGACAGGATCCACCGAAGATTATAGCAAACAGACCAAGCCTACTGGCAGCAAGACAGGATCTACCAAAGATGATAGCAACCAGACCAAGTCTACTGGCAGCAAGACAGGATCTACCAAAGATCATAGCAAACAGACCATGTATACTGTCAACAAGACAGGATCCACCACAGATGATAGCAACCAGACCAAGTCTACTGTCAACAAGACAGGATCTACCAAAGATGATAGCAAACAGACCAAGTATACTGTCAACAAGACAGGATCCACCACAGATGATAGCAACCAGACCAAGTCTACTGTCAACAAGACAGGATCTACCAAAGATGATAGCAAACAGACCAAGTATACTGTCAACAAGACAGGATCCACCACAGATGATAGCAACCAGACCAAGTCTACTGTCAACAAGACAGGATCTACCAAAGATGATAGCAAACAGACCAAGTATACTGTCAACAAGACAGGATCTACCAAAGATGATAGCAAACAGACCAAGTATACTGTCAACAAGACAGGATCCACCACAGATGATAGCAACCAGACCAAGTATACTGTCAACAAGACAGGATCTACCAAAGATGATAGCAAACAGACCAAGT
>JACCPG010000827.1:0-26633 GCA_016069955.1 Drepana arcuata | reverse complement strand
TGCCGCCCCTAAAACTATAGGTACAAATAAATAAAATCTGTTTGTAATATTAATATAACCGCTTTTTACTACATGCATATATACGGTAGATATACGGTAGATACACCAAAAACCGGCTAAACTCTGACTAAACTCTGAGGCCTGGACCGATTTTGACGGGACTTTCACTGGCTATATCAGGTAGCTGATGTAATAACGAATAACTTAGGCTACTTTCATAGTAAGAAATTGAAGGATAACTTTTTAGTTAAATACCACGCGGACGAAGTCGCGGGCACATCTAGTATTTAAATAAAATTATCAGTCCGGCCAAGCTCCCATGCTAGCGATCCAGCAAAGCTCTAAGTCGAGGTCCGTACCCAATAGAGGGTGCCCTTAGCTGTGTTGCTTAGCACATTAAAGTGCGTGGCTGGAGGCCAGGTCTCGCCATTGCCCGGTTAAGTAGCAAAAGATCCCGGAACTCACGCTACGAGAGACAATACAAAAAATACAATTGACGATTCCCTTAGCGGTTAATAAAGACTGGCAACGACACCATGCAGTAGTTATTTCTTATATCTCTCCTATCGTTTTCCCGAGAGCTATTAATGGCGAGACCGTTCCCCAACAAAGGTTCTTAGGTGCGAAGCAACCTCGCGCATCGGCTTAGAGAATGACTGGATCGCGAGCAAGGGAGCTGGGCCGTTCTAGATGTTTTATATTTAGGGGTTGGTTAGGAGCTACTGGCTGGAAGAATTACGGCTTATGCGCGTCGGGCTTCAAAATCATCATATTATCCATAAAAAACAAAAGCACAAGAATAACTCAGAAGGAGTTTGAAGAGAAGTGGGACCCGTAACATCTTATATTAATTTTGGCTACATAGTCAACATGACCTTACCCTGGCTCAATACACTCCTCGGGCACACTGATGCAGGCTGGATAGTTGATGTGGGACTGCACATAGTCATCACCAGGTCGGGCGTCCAGGATCATCACCTTCAGCTTTCCACTCTTTAGGATTGTGTACAGGTGCTCGCTCTTTATTGTTACTTCATCCAAGTCTGGAAGTTAAATTGTACATTACAACACAAATATGCTTACTTGTCCTAAATTACAATATATATCCTCACGCCTTCCCACGGTCCCAGAAGGGGTAGGCAGAGGTGTATATGTAATACCCACACCCACTTTCCACCAGAGATATATTTTACGTGCCAACGTGACAGATGGCGAGTCGTTCGCCTTTACTCAAGCACGACTATACGTATACGTAAAGGGAACCTGTCCTCTCGACGTTTTCCTTCGTGATTTAGCTTGTGGTGTCACTAATCACTGTACTTTAATTCAGAAAAACTCGTTGGTACAGTTGGGATTCGAACTTTGTGGACTTAAACTACTAGACATATTTTTATGTCAGTACAAACAGCATTATTATTATTTATATTACAAACAGCATACCCCTGGTGTTGCAAGCGTCCATAGGCGGCGGTAACCGCTTACCATCAGGCGGACCGCATGCTTGTTTGCCACCCAAGTGGTATAAAAAAAAATACAAACCATTTATATTGCATGTGTTCATTTGCCATACCATCAGGTAGTCAATTGATACAAGTCAGATGTATAATCTATATATATATATATATATATATTCATGTCTCTGTTTTGTTTTGACCAAATTTCATAGTAACACTGCAGTAGTTGCTCAACTGCAAGCCTAGCCTCACTTCTGAGCAACACCTATTGCACCAAGGACCGATACAGGAAACCAAACTGCAGTAAAACATGACAACCTGGCCATACCAGGCTTGTAAATTCTAGTACAGCAATTATCTTCTCAGATATATCTTCACACTGCAGTGATGTGCCACCAAAGATCTAAATGCAGCAATAAATCAGATATTACCTACATTGTGATCTTCTTTTTTCATCATTTCCTGGTACTATACCTGGTAATCCAAAGGGTTGGACTGGTTCATTGACAGCCACAGCTTCAATAGCCTTCTTTCTGTTCTCTTCTATCTTCTGCTTGATTATTTCATTCTCTTTTATGTCATTCAGCCTCTTTGCTTTTTGCTCCTTTGCATATCTGTATATTCACAGACAAGTTCATTCATTTGCGAAAGAGGTACGTAAGTCTAGAGAGAACTGGCATGCTATACTCTCTGCCTACCCCGTTAGGGACTCGGCGTGATATGTTTTACATACAAACATATCACGCCGATTCAAAGCTTCAAACAACATTTAGATGTAAAAGAACCTTTTTAGAATTAAAAGGCTATGGTAACTAATGGCACTATGGTCTGAAGGAGCTAGGTTCTAGTAAAATTCAGCACTTCCTTTCCTTTAGCATCCAATCCTTTACTTAGTACTTACTTTATGTATGTACTTTACATAATAAGTATAAAACATATATACAATGTAAATTTTTAATGGCACTTGATGTTAAGACAAACTCCTCTTAATGACTAAATTGCTTGACTTTGGTTGGTTTATCTTAAACTTATATAGCACAAGGTACACCAACCCCACTTATACACTATACAGTGTCACATTCACCCCATTTAACGACTTACTGCATTAAAAATCATGTGCAGTACTTTCCAAGTTGCAGAGGTTGATAAGAACTGCATCTGTGTACATTATTTTGTTAACTGGTTTGTTGAAGAGCCGTGGCGACCGAGTGGTTCGAGCAGTTGCCTGCGACGCAAAGGTCGCAAGTTCGAATCCCGACTGTACCAATAAGTTTTTCTGAACTTAAGTACAGTGATTAGTCACACCACGAGCTTTACGGTGAAGGAAAACATCGAGAGGAAACCTGCATACGTCTGAGAAGAAATTCAAAGGCGAATGTATAGTCGTGCTTGTATAACGGCGATGGACTCGCCATCTGTCACGTTGGCACCTAATATAACTCTGGCAGAAAGAGGGTGTGTGGGTATTACCTATACACCTCTGCCTACCCCTTCGGCGACCCTTGTGGGAAGGCGTGAGGATATTATTATTATTATAACTGGTTTGTTGCTGTATCTAGCATTTATTTACTTCTATATACTTAGGCATACTGGAGATCCTAAGAAATTTCGTCTTTTTTAACTTGCACCTTTTTCGTCATTATCCTGGTCATTACATTGAGTTTACATGGTAGATGATCTCCAGTAAAAAAAACTACTAATGAGATATAATTATATGCCATTGTAATATACATTTATAAAATAGTAAATTATATATATATCCTCTCGGGGTCTCGAGTCCCGTTACTCGAGCACGACTATACATACGCCTTTGAATTTCTTCTCAGACGTATGCAGGTTTCCTCTAGATGTTTTCCTTCACCGTAAAGCTCGTGGTGTGACTAATCACTGTACTTAACTTCAGAAAAACTCATTGGTACAGGCGGGATTCGAATTTGCGACCTTTGCGTCGCAGGCAACTGCTCGAATCACTCGGCCACCACGGCTATATATATATATTATATAAATTATATATATATATATATATATGTTATTATATAAAATAGTAAATTTGTTACTTTTATAGCTCAATAGACTAATGTACTTGGTTTAGATCCAGCCTGTACCAAAATGTGTTTTGCTTTACTTCAGTAGAAAAACATATACAGGCCCGCTATTATGTTACAATATGTAGGTAAGAATTTGACATTTTAAATGGCAAGACCATATCACCATTGTGAGCAACAGTATATTTTCTCATAGCAGGGACTGGATACTCTAGATTTAATATAAAGGCAGAACATTAACAAGAGAACATGTTATCAGTAATTTTTCATACGCACAAGATAACAACAATGTATACAAACATTTGTTGCAATTATATGTACTAGTAGAGGAAGAATTAGTTCTTTAAAATCTATACTAATATTATAAAGAGGAATGATTTGTATGTAAGTATGTTTATAAGGAATTGGCTCAAAAAGTACTGGACCAGACTTTTAATGGCAAGAAAAAAACAATTTATACCAAAATGTTTAAAAAATAAATGTCCACCCGTGCGAAGCCAGGACAGGCCACTAGTTATGTATAAAGCTAGTTACATATACCTCTCGATCAAGCTGTTCTTGAGCTTCTCAGCTGCATTGATGGCTTTATCTGGGTTCTTCACTCCAAGCATGTTGTTGAAATATGACTTGTCCTTCACATACTCTTTGTCCTTGCTGATGAACGCGACGACACGAAGATATTTCATGTAATACACATAGGAATACTCCTCGTCTCCCTTCTCGCGAGCTTCTTCCGCACTCTCGAACAGTTTTTGTGCAGTTTTGCATAACCTACAAGTAAATATAACAATTTTATCGTATCCTTAGGTGAAATATCAACCTGATCACGTATTTATTTAAGAAAAACAAACAAGGTGGCTCTCTTCGACTTCAAATCAGGAACAGTATGCAATTTGTCTAGGTCTTCGATACATTTTCCAAGATGTAATTGTAATCGTCTAGTCTCCGTCATATTGAAAATTTTGCGTCAACTTATGCGTGTTTAGTAGAAATTCTCAATGTTTAAAGTCTACACAATCGTAAATCACTACATTTGGAACAAATAACACAGAGATTGTAGTAAAAATTTACAGCAAACAAAAATTCACAAATCCAATGGAGAAAAACGTCATTTTTCGCCACAGATACAGACAGACCGACTACACAGCTCCAAAGTGGTATAGATAAAATAATATCTGCTTTAAATATATTATGTGTACACAAAACAATAGCTACAAAGATAGAAATGCAATGCTTGTACACATGAATTGTCCATCATTTTATTTTAATGTGATTGTGCACCAATAAAACTTAAATTAGAGCCTTTCTAAGTGCCCTGGCTTAATACAACCAAGTTAGAACCTTTTATTTATTATAACACTAGCTCGTATGAATTTACAAACAAGCTTGTGACATACTCTAATCTATGCTTGTGACCGGGTTGGTGTTTAGCGGCTATTATAGACACTTGCAGCATGTAGCTATGTATGTATTATTTGTGCACTGTTGTACCTGCAAAATAAAGTAGACATTTATATGATCGACTTTATAAGCAGACGCATTTGACTGATCCAACTATTCAAAAAAATTAATATCGCTATAAACTTTTTGGTTTATATTCAATAAAACAGCACCAATAACAGGATTGAATATTTGTGTATAGGAACTTTAAAAGCACAATGCATTTATTTTTGTTTTTTTTTTATTTGACGTATGAACTTGACGTTTCGCATATAATGAACCAACACAAGTTTGACTTTAGATAATGATATTATAAACTTTAACTTTATGTGTTAGAGTTGAAAATGGCTAAACGAAACATTCAGTTGACTGCCTGTGTGTAGTAGTGTATGTTTATAGCGCAGCAGCAGCGCAAGTTTTCATGCGCAGTGGTTTCTTCCTAATTTTCCCTCCCTGGTCGATCGTGGCGTTCCATTTAGTTTTTCAGCTGATCACGCTTTCTACAGGCGCATAGTAGACTGTCCGTGCCGTGGGTCATGTGCGAAGTTGTTGCAGCGTAGTGAAGTCGCTGTGTGATTGTGTTGTGTAGTTTGCTTAGCTAGTGGCAGTGAATATGTTTTCAGGACTCACTAATCAGGTCAGCTCGTGGATGGGTGCTGCTAAGGGCGAGCCCCAAGATGAAGAAGTGCCCACCCCTACAAAGGAAGCTACAGGGGAAGCGGCAGTAGAAGCGGAAAAGCAGAGGTCTGTCTTTCTTTGTTTACATCTATTTCGTGCGTGAGTGCGGAAATATCCAACCAAATTTGAGTTACGCGACAATCGGTGCAATGCAGTAAAATTGGCCTATTTTTAACAGATCAATAATTGATCCACATTAGTTGGGTATATGGCTTAATAAAGGCCTTACTTGTAATGCCTTTTAATGCAGTATCACTAATAGTTTGAGTAACCTACTTTCGTAAATATTCTGATATTTAGTTATATCTGTGATGAAGGGAAAAGGAATAGTATATTATTTTTTTTTATAATCATTGTGAATTCTAGAGTATTACCATAGAAGCATAAATAATTTGTACAACATATATATCTTTTTTTATTTCACAGCCCAACAAAAGGTGCCAGCAAGCTAGACCTCATCACCAATGTCAAGTCCCAAATGACTGGCTGGCTTGGGTCTGGTATTCCTATCCCTGGTCTGAGAAAAAATGAGGCACCACCTGCAGAGCCAGAACCAGCAGCTGTTGAGGTGGCAGAAGAACCAAAACCGGAGAAGGATGATGATGATAATTCTAGGTATAATAGGTACGAGGGGTTGGCAGATGTAATGAGTTTACACAGGTTGCTATTCTGCTTGTATAGGGTGTGGTGTTTCTGATAATTATGGTGAATAAGTATGTACCTATTTCAATATTTTAATTTTGTGGCTAAATTAACAAACATTATATTGTTGGTACATTGAATTAAAACCAGTGTTTATCAGAAACAATCACCACATAAATAAATGAATCAATTTCAATGAAAGTCACAAATTGCTTGTTATGTAATTCTATAAACAAGATGACAGCCAACTGCTTTCTATTTAATATTCACATTTTCTTTTTCAGCTTTACAGCACATTATCATTGTTCAAGACTGTGATTTATAGTTGTTTTCCAGCACTTACCTGTAAATTATTTTTAAGGCTACTTTTGCAATTACCACAAGCTTTTCTTATATCCAGCTTTGAGTGAAATGTAATTGATCCAGAAACTAAAATCATAGTAATTTATTCAATGAGTAAAAACAAAAATATATAAGTATATTTTATTGCAATATTCTTACCATTATTTCGACCTTGTAAACTCATTTATTCTGCTCAAACCCCATTTTTTGTTTCTCATTGTTGTGCATTTTTATACTTAGTGTTTTTAATCTGTATGTTTTTGTTCTTTAAAATCTATAGTGGGAAATATTATAATAGTAAGGATGTGAAAGGATATAATTAATTCTATTAGCATAGCATAACTGGGCGGCGCACGTCTTTACATCGGCATCCAAAAAGCAGTAATTTTTTACTTTTTTTAAGGGTCATGTAAGTGACCTGATCTTCTCTATTCTTGGGACAGCTATCAATGATTCTACTTTTTATTTAATGATTCAATATACCAGATCGACTACAAATACTTTAAGTTTAAACCTGTAATTTCGATGCATTAAATTTGATATCAATTCGAGTTTTTTCTGAAATAAAAATTGACTAGGTTTTGATAAAGTTTCGATCCGCTACTTGATTTGCGTCAACTTAGAGTTGCCCATGTATATCATGATTAAACATTTTTTAACATTCAAAATCCCACCAAAAAAAATACTTATATTCCTTCGGAATTTTACAGGGGAGTTTTGGATTATTACGAATTAGATTTTCTTAAACCGTTCAGTGATCTGCTAAGCAACGAGAATTTCAATGAAATATAACAATTATCCTATTAGAAAAACTTGTTTCGGGTATTCGATGCAGACACAAATACAAATCTATTTTATAGCTTCCGATAAGTTCCACTAAGGGTGCGCCCTTAGCTTGCTTGCTTTAAGCTTTAACTGTCTCGCCGTCTTTGGCCGTTTCATAACACACAATTTTAGTGAAAGAAAATGGCTATTATTTTACTTGAATGTTACCAATCTTTGCCGGTTCTTTGTGCTCAAAACAGTTGTAGTTTTATCGTTTACGAGCTTTGACACCACCTTTGGAATAGAGTTTAGTCGCTTTTAATGACAAGTAAAAGATGTCATACCTAAATACGGAAACCCTAGCGATTGGGTGGGCCCAAAACCATAGTAAATCTGGGAATGCCTATTACATAATGTCGTCAAAACTAGTTACGTGTGGGCACATATACGCTTTATAAATAAAAAATCTCCCAGGGTTAAATAATATTTGGCTTTCAAGAGTGAGGAACACATTTTAAATTTGGTGAGTGCCATATTGTTAACCTCATCCTAAGTAGGTACGGTGATATTGATCTGAGTTCTTTGGATCACAAACGTTAAATCTGTTATATGATAACCTTGCATGGCAATGAATTGTTATTTTAGCAAACTACATGTTAATAAATTATTACTCTACCCCTACGTAAATGTACCGCCCATATTAAAAATACGAATTTACAGTGAATTAAAGTAAATGTGAGTTATTTTTTAATAGGTGTTCCCTGTGTCCCTTATGTTGGATAAAAGGCTTTTGGTTTGATTTTGGTTTTGTGTCACAGCGCGACCGGGGGCGCCGATAGCAGGCCTGCGTCTACTGGAGGCACCCCCACTGAGGAACAGCCTGCAGGTGTCGGGAATGGTGAGTGATATACTAAAATTCGGTGAACGATACATGCGTCAGACTTTTATAGTTTTAATAGTACACTCTATGTTGCGCTAAGGGTTATTATTATAGTTCCAAGTTCCAACGTACCAACAGCAGTTTTATGTTTTGTAATTTGCTTATCACCTTTTTCTTTTTTGAGAAATACAATCTTGGCGAAGGAAGACGTCGATAGGAAATCTGCATCCATTCGGGAAGACATTAGAGAATTTTGTATAGTGCTCGAGAAACGGCGATGGACACGTTGCCACCTAAATATATCTCCGGCGAAAAGGATGGACACACACGTTACTCCTTCGGGGCCCTTTTGCCAAGATATTTCGTGGTGGTTAAGTATGGTCCGGTTGTAAAGTGAGCTATGCTATTTCTGTTTTACTTAAATTCCTTTTATTTCTTTAATCGTCATTTTATTTTTGTAATGTGCTTTTTCTGTTTGTAGTTTCTTTTATGTTTTCCACACCATTCCAGGCGGCCAAAGTAGAAAATTGTTCGTGGTTGATGCTGTGGAAGTCCCCGATATGCAGGAGTGTATGTACTTTTTTTTTTAATATAAGCGCGACATGTTAAAAAGGTACTTTGCTCTCCCAACCTCTCCGGGCCGGTATGGGGTTACGTAAGAAGGTTTTTATCAAACCGAACTTCCTTACATAGAGAGAGGCAGAGAGAGTAGAGCATCAGTTCTTACTAGATTTGCAGGCCTCTTTCGTTACATCTACATTATTATCTCGAGTAGGTAATCATTTTAGTATTATTATTAAATTTCTTACAACTAGAGCAAGAATACCGTTCAATTAAGAAAATAAGAAGCCGTGGTGGCCGAGTGGTTCGAGCAGTTGCCTGCGACGCAAAGGTCGCAAGTTCGAATCCCGACTGTACCAATGAGTTTTTTCTGAACTTAAGTACAGTGATTAGTCACACCACGAGCTTTACGGTGAAGGAAAACATCGAGAGGAAACCTGCATACGTCTGAGAAGAAATTCAAAGGCGTATGTATAGTCGTGCTGAGTAACGGCGATGGACTCGCCATCTGTCACGTTGGCACCTAATATACCTCTGGCGGAAAGTGGGTGTGTGGGTATTACCTATACACCTCTGCCTACCCCTTCGGGGACCCTTGTGGGAAGGCGTGAGGATATATTATTTAAGAAAATAATGTTAGGTCATTTTGGTCTTATCTTAATCGTTCGTTCTTGATCCTGTTCACAACAGCAAGTGTGAATTTAATCAAGTATGAGTGTAGAAATTCGGGTGGCGCTCTTCGTCAGCTCCTTCTAGGAAGTGCAAAACCTCATAAATACAACCTACAATTCAAGTGTTGCCTTGCAGTGACCACTAAGGCTGTGGCGGGCGCCAAGTCCCTGGGGAACTTCCTGTACACCGCGGTGAACAAGGCCGGCGCTAAGGTCAGCGAGGCTGGAGCCAAGATTAAGAAAACCGTCGAGGAGAACGTGAGTACCTAGTGCTAAGATCTATCTCAATTCTTTTTTAATTGAACATCATTATCGTACCTTTTCGGTCGTACTTAACCAAAAACGTCAAGACCAAAAGCCTATTCTTTTTCAGTGCTCAGTAAAAACACCCCCCCCATATTGGGGGGTAATATGATTCTTAGGTCCTCGGCTTAGGGCGCACAATATTTTGAATCGTCTCTCGTATTTTGAGCTCCTACCACTTAAACGAACGAGTCGAGACCAGCTAGGCACTTTAGGAAATGCAGTACCCCCTGTGGGGGTGATGCGATATCTATGTTCTCGGCTTACAGTACCGTTATTGTTAGGGTTGGTTGAATGCTATAGGCTCGGCTCGGGCTGGCGCTTCCAACTAATAATGGTTTCGTAATTAAACAGTGCGGCATGTCAGACTCAATACACGTGCGTTATTAAGATGCTGGTTAAGGCACAACAAAGCCGTCCATTAATCGAACGTGAACATTTCCCCTCTAATCCTAATGAAAATTAATTCAGAACTATAATATTCATTATCTTTTGTCAGGTCATTATTTATTGGTCACTCTTCAGTTTGGTCGGTTATGGACACAATGGCCCATTTGAATTTGTTTGCACAATTAATGCGTGTCTTGTTAGGGACGACCCTCTGTCAGTTAAATGTATTATTCAGGCTGTACTTTAAGGCGGTACGTTATTGTGGTAAATATTTATCACAAGCTGTCCCAGCTTCGTTTAGGTGAAAAATAATACGAGAACACGATCGCAGCGCCACCTCGCGGGCCCAATGGTGAATCTAAACCAAACCGGGGTCCATCCAAAATCGGTCGTCTCCTTTCGAGTTTTTGCGAGAGTAACGAACGGCGATAGATTTTTATGTATAAGAAGAATATGAGATCTACTTAATATTGAGGTCTGTTAGCCTAGAGAGAAATGCTCTACTCTCTCTGCCTACCCTGTGTGTATATGTATGTATGTAGTCAAAACTCCTACTTATATTAATTTCCATTATTTTAGTCTAAATGCTTAAGTAAACACGGAAAGTATTGTAAAGAAAAAGAAATAGGAAATTTGTTTCGCCTTCTTTCGTCTTTAAGGTTTGAAATGGTTATTAGCGGATATTTAATCGAAATAGAAATATTTGATTGTTTGTACTATTTGATTAGTATCCACAATACTAACCGATCTACTGAACTGAACCGATACACAACTTTTACAAAAGCGATTTTAAGCCTGGCGCTCTATACTCTCTGCCTACCCCGTTAGGGACTTGGCATGATGATATGTATATATGATTTTAAGCCTACGTTAATTTTGGTTGGTAGCTATATTTTATTAGAAAAATATCTTGTCTTTATTTTATAACTAGCTTATGCCCGCGGCTTGCCCCGCGTGGAGTTTGAAAAGATAGCGTATGTATTTTCCTGTTAGAATCGGTTCAGCCGCTGTGCCGTGAAAGAGCGTCATACTTTATAATATTACAACTTAGAATTTTCAAGATAAAAAAAAAGAAAAAAAATAGCCTATGTCCTATTCCTAGGTATAAGCCATCATGATTTCAACGTTCAGCCAAATCGGTTCAGCCGTTTGGCCGTGAAAGAACCGCAAACATCCGAAAGTATAAACTTACACATTTATAATATTAGTAAGAATATCAATTTAACGCGGATGGAACCGTCGATCACTCGTCGAGTCGAGTATTTAATAATGTTTCACTGCGTCCCTTAAGTTGGGTAAAATATTTTGAAATTTGTATTTTCAATACCCACTAGTCATGTAGAATCTATTTTATCTATTCAGTCATAATAATAAATATCTTCTATTTTTCTTTCATTCGTAACCAAAAATATGTATATAAAACTCGATGATGCGTAAAAGATGAATGTCTAACCTTCCGCGTCGGTGCACAAAGCTCATCGGAAGTAATTGCCGTGTCGCCGGGATTTAAGATAGAAAGGAATCATATAAACGGACGAAGTAGATTTTTCTTTGATTCTCATAACCTTGTTGCTATGTTCACGGCTATTATTAATGTATTTGCTCGTATTAGTTCGTAATTTTCAAGGTTTAATTCGCCCTACGTTTATGATGGATTAGTTTTCACGCCTTTTGAATTTCTTCTATATGAATACTGAAGGACCTAATAAAATATTACATTGAACATTCAGTAAGGATCTAAATAAGTATATCGACGAAAAAAACGCTTGAACCTTACTGGATTTGGAAATAACCGGTTACTACATTGTTAATGTAAGTATAAAAATAGGATCCCTGGATAAACCTTAAGGTCTTTGTTTCATAAATCCGACTTGAGAGCAGTGAGAATTACGTCTTTTTATTTACGGTAGGTCTCTGCTCAAACCAAAGCTTCTTTTACCTATAATAATTCCTCGGAATACTTGGAGTTAAATTCTCTGTACGGTTTTGTGCTAGATTTTTGATGAGGAACCTTTTTTGGCGCAACCAAACTATTCATTCAAATAAACCGGGCTCCTTATAATTACTGTGTAGGTAAAGATCGATTGCTCAACTTGACCGCAGACAGATAGTCCGAAAAGTAAGGTTAAATTATAGATCACTCATCGACTTAATGTGAGAACGTACTAGTTGGCTGAGCGCCAGAAGATTTCGGCCACGTAATGCGGGTATGACGTAAAGGGTGGCTGTGTACCGCCACATCGCTTTGTGCAAGGGCCAAAGACCCCAGTTAAATATTGGCGGTGACTTGAAAAAATCTGGGTCAAGAGTCTGATTGCTGAGATTCGGAAAAGAAAAGCTTTCGGAGATTTGGCTTTACTTTGTAATGATTCTCTGGCCAATGTTGCCTTTGACTTCCATGCGGTGCCAAATTGATTTAAGTGTATTGTTCATTGTACTCGTTACTGAAATAAAATTTCCTATATTAATCGAGGAAGTACTTTTTGTATAAGAAACACTAGCTGTAGATTCGCTGACTTGGCTGAGAATGCCCGCTATAACAATTTTGAATATAGATAAGTAAAATCCAAGAACCCAATTATAATAAGTAAACCTTTGAGTTCAATCGGTGCAGTTTTTGAGTCACGATTTATAAATACGCACATAATTAACACGTTCTCTCCTTGTTCTCATCCGGTGTAAGGCTAATAAATAACTTAGCAAGGTACTACAAGCATCACAAAATGCTTGCGGGTACCTCGTCTATTATCTATCTATCCTAATGCATCTAATCCAAAGACCGACAATAGGGTTAACCCGTAATGGTGGCCCTAATTGGATTTGATCGCAGCGGAGTGCTTTCAAAGCATTTATTAGATCAGCTTGGAGAGCGTATGCGTGCTGATTGTATATTTTATTTGGAGTAGTATAGTTGTTATAAATACCTTGTTTGGAGTTGCACGTTGCAGAGTTAGCCGTTAGTATTTTCCGTCTGGAATATTTTGAATAGCCTGAAGAATAAGAATTCTTATGTAGTTTTCGGCCAAAATTCCATATTGTGATACTAGAAGCTTAAAATAATGCTTCTACTACTACCTTCTAACAATCTGTAACTTTTTCTGTTGTGAAATGAATATACATACATATAATGATTCTTAGCCCCTCATGGGGTTAGGCGGAGTGTGTTTTGTCACATGTGAGTGTTATTAAAAGTCTGCGTACCTCGAGGGAGACCCTTGCAGAAAGGCGAGAAAGTATGTTTTTTGGTCACCAACGAAGCTTCAATTTCAATATGATACCTTCTCAACAAATACATGGAGTTTTACTGTCAGTGTTCTCAACAAATACATGGAGTTTTACTGTCAGACAGTGTTTTAAACAAAAAGAGGCATTGGGGTCATTGACAGTGCACCATAAGCTTGCCATCAAAATATGTATTACATAGGACACAGATCAGGCAATTTACGGAGATAGATTAATAACATTTGGTCGCAGCTGGAAACGTTACCAATATACCAAATAATCCATGGTTAAGTGGTTTCAATAAATTACGAACGTCCCATTCGACACTGACTCTGACCCATATTGGTATTTGACCCATTTTCTCCTCTTCACCCTTGCGCTCTGCCCGCTTCTACCCACTGGCTTTTAAATGGGGTATTTTTAATTATTTTTCAACGTGTCAGGAATTCTATTGTCGTTCACTCTATCTAAGGAGTTCGCTTTTTTGCTGTTGGCAATTTAAAAAGGATTTGTAATGTCCGTCCTGGATTATTCCCCTTGTCTGTTGCGGATCTTGTTTATTAAGCTTAATAATCTTGTGCCTTTGTTGGAAGCGGTAGGTTGATATATAATATATGACTTTCATTAAGTTGTCCTTCTGTTCCTAAGGTTTTGAAGTCACCATTCCTGAAATATCAAATGCTGAAATAATCGATGTACATACTCGCCATATTTCCTGTGACATGTGTATATGGAACCTTTGTGGAAATGCATTAGGTTCCGTATAAACTTACTTTGCTGTTAACTATTCCCCCATGCAATTGCCCAAAGTTAACTTAACGTCCTGTGGCACACATCATTGCTTTATATGTGCGGCGGCTTTTACGTTAATGGCAGCCATTTGTCCCCATTTCAAGCGAGGTTCAGAGGTACGTTAGTCTGTGGACAATGGATTGAAGCTGGATGACTATGTATAACTCTGGTGTCTTTTATGTGGCTTGGTTCCTCATTACCCTGGTTTCTTTTCTTTGGTCATCGAAATGGTAATTTTAAAATCATCTTTAGCATTAGGCAATAACACCGTTCCTTGTTAAATGAATGAACCTTATAAAGAATCGTCTCTTTTTAATTTAATCGAAATACATGTCCATGGAAAATAATGTCTCTGTAAGCTACTAATAAACGATTTTCAATTTATATAATTCATCAATTTATTTTGGAAAGACGTGAGGATATATTATTATAGATTGCTAGCAAAAGTGGGTATGGTGCTATGGTATGGTGTATGGTGTAAGGTATGGTATGGTATGGTAAATAAGGTCGACAAAGTGCGAGTGATATTGCTATCTCACCTTTCGTGTTGCGTGAGGCATGCATGCTTGCCACCTTTGTAATATAAAGGAAAAAAACGTGTTTGGTTTCTATATTACTTCGTACCCGGTATGCCCGGCGTGTACTACTACGCCAAAAATACATACATTTTGTCTTTTTTGGTGGTTTAAAATCATCTTCGCATTATTGCCTTTCAAATGAAACCGGTTTCGGGCACATCGGATAGTTTCAGACTATTAAGGACAGGTATTTTTATCTCTTCACATCTTTTAACAAGGGTCCTCAAAGGGGTAGACAGAGTTCATCACCAAGCACCTGCTTTCCTCCGGAGAAATATTTTAGGGGCCAAAGTGACGGATGCTCATTACCGTTCCTCAAACATGTCTTACACATACGTCTTAGAATTTCTTCTCAAACGCATGCAAAGATGTTATCCTTCAGCGTAAAGCTCGTGGCGTGACTAATCAATGTACTTAAGTTCAGAGAAACAGGTACAGTCAAACTAAAATTGGTACGGTCGGGATTTGAATTTGTGATATCTGCATTGCAAACAACTACCCGAACCACTCTGCCACCACGGCCTGACATATTATTTATTACATAGATTAAATCTGAACTACTCATCCAAGCAGTGCAAATAGCGTTTCCAATTAGTCCGCTCCGTCTCCTGAATGCTATAACTTGTTAATGTCTGTAATATTTTTATCGGTTTCCAATAAAAAGTTAAATTTCCCAAAGTAATTACTTGGGCTTGACGAGGTATCGATTCTGCGCTATTGTGGCAAATCTGCCGGGGTATGGAAAGTTGAAAATGGGCGGATTTATTGATGTAATTTACTCGTTTTTATTAACTAGTTTAAAAATGAATTATTATTTAAATAAAGTAAATAAAATCGTGGCAATCTTTCAGTAACAGTAAAAAATGTCTTGATGAAAATCAAGACATTTTTTATTCCATTAATCATTCCATTCGTTATTGATTTCAATGCCGCCTGTACAAATGAGTTTTTCTGAACATAAATGTACTCATTAGTCACACCACGACCTATACGGTGAAGAAAATTATCATGAGAAAACCTGCATACGCTTGGGAAGAAATTCAAAGACGTATTTAAATTTAAATAGTCGACGTATGTCGACCTCTGCCTACCCTATCCATTGATCATATTCTACGACTTTAGTAGAACTGATGTTCAACACATATGAGGCCGGGCACTACTATCAATTAGTATCACTTTCTAACTTGATCTTTTGATTCAAAATATGATTGATTAGGTATATTCACTGGTAATTTTAGTATTTACTCAAATCTCCTCTTACATACCCGAATATTTACTCCCTGCGGTTCCGTACGCTGGATTTAAATTATATATTTGTATTTGTGCTCGGCTAACAAAAAAACTGTATAAGGAATCTAATTACCAAATGGTAAATTTTACATGACTTTGTATCTGATTTATGGCTTCAGAGTTTGGTGCGTTCTAACAAAAACCAAACGAAACCAACAGGTTTATTTTATTAGAATGTATGTCTAAAATAATAATATTAGAAGCTAATGTGTATCACATTAGCTGTACAAAGTCCACTGCCGGCAACACAAGAGCTGTTTTCTGTCTATCCATTAACCTTAATTACATTTCTTTCATTGTATCCTTTCTGTTTAGCATCATTAAACTTTTAGCGACGGCGGTTTGTGTCTTTACGATATTAATTCTACAATGTCTTTCCGTAATAATTCCGTCACTAATAACATTATGCATAAGGAACGTTTTGCCAAAACAATTTCAGACATTACATTAACTCTTTTACTACATATTATCCCTTAAAATCCTAAGAAATATCGATTCCATGACACAAATTATCAAGTCGTGTCCCTGACGAGGAAGACAGAGATAGAGCGCCAGTTCTCTCTAGCCTTACAAACCCATTTCGCTTCATACATATTCGTCAGTATCTTCATACATGCTCACCGGTTTAGAGTAGTAGGACTTAATTTTAAAATAAATTTCATGTTTTTGCTCAATCTCAAGCTCAATCTATTAATGAACTTGTGTCCAAAGTGAGATGTATCATTTTTACTTTTTACTTCCTTCCTAAGGTTGTGCACTTGTTACGTGCGGAAGTCGAATCAGCCATTTGTGTCACACTGTATTTTGAACACCTTTATACAATCGACGAATTTTAGATCACAACGTAATTGACGATATGTTTTCATTCCTTGGGTCACAATAAAGTTGGTCTCAGCCCCAAGGCACCTAGTTCGTTAACAAAGAAATAATGTCTGCTTATCTCCCCCTTATTGCGTTCATTAATCTTTCGATACGTGACTTTCTCCTGAATTGCTGTTCTGTGTCATGTGTCTTGTCACGTCCATACCTTGTTTGGGGATAAGTATCTTTGCGACAGTAATAATGTAAAAATTTTGTCAGTGAAAATATAAATACAGCCCAATTAATCAAGGAAGAGCGTAAAATATTCTGTTGGTGAGACTTGAGAAATTCAATATTTTCGGCCCAAATTTCCGGCCCTTGTTGGGCGCCAATGTAACGCTATATTGGCGCCCAACAAGGGCCTCGAAGTCGACTTAAACTCATCTTTCTTCTTGACACTTTTCAATGTTGCTCAGCTAAAGGGCTTATAAGCTTAGCCTCGCCGACGTGGCTCTGTGCTAATAGAATGAATTACAAAAGAAAAGGAATTTATTGAGGAATTTCATGGCATTGATCGATTATAATATAAATATAGTATCACTATCCCATTAAAATGTTCTAGCATCAAAGCAATGCACTGTGGGGATTAGACTATATCATATTCGTACATATTTGATTAGACAGATACATGACCATTTAACTACGAAAAAAATCTAAGACATAGGCTTTTCCAATTCCTATTCAAATATTCTCTCGAGCGGGCATCAAACCCACCCATTTTTTTTTAGTCAGGAGCTCTGACGTCACGTCAAACCATTTTGAAATGATTTTGATCGATGAGATAAACAATAAATTTTACAAGGAAAGCGCCGGATCCTTGTTTATAAAAATAGAAATAATTTTAGGTATATGAATTATGTGACCATTTTACCGATGTGACGCAAATACATGTTATTACGCATTTTATGACGAAAAGCGATCGAGCGTGTTCAATTACCATTAAGGAGGAAATAAAGAATATATTTCCATAGATCTCGCAACTCATCAAAGAAATAATTCATATCTGGGGGACCCAGTCGGGATAACGCAATTTTTCAGTTGAATCTATTTGAATACACGTAATTATTTTCCTTTTTACACTGCTTTGGTGGTTAACAAATCATGTACTAGTCTTTAATTTAGAAGAAGGCAACCTATTAGGTAACAACATACAAGGTTGCTTTCTATTAGAATATATCCTCGCAAAGTTCCCCGAAGGGGTAGGCAGAGGTGAGTAGCAACACACGCTCTTCCCCTGTGACATAATTATGTGCCAACGTGGCTTTTCAAACGTATAAGGGTTACCTCTCCATATTTTCCTTCGCCGTAAAGCTCGTGGTGTGATAGTCTCTATACAGACGTTCTGAAAATCTCTTTGTTGAGATCCTAACTTGTAAAATTTGCGTCCACCACGACTGTACCTTGTCTACTACTATTTACTTAATTGTATAATGTGCCATCTGAATAAACTCTGCTATTGACACAATGCAATATTGAACATTTGTTTCAAACTCAAGGACGGGACGTCAAGAGTAGGTACTCTAAACCGGTGAGCTATAGATATATACATAGACTGATGAATGTAGACGAAGTCAAAGAGGTATGTATGAAGGTCTAGAGAGAACTGGCGGTCTATTCTCTCTGCCTACCCCGTTAGGGACTCGGCGTGTTGATTGAAGTATGTATGTATGTGTCGAACTGGGTATTGCCATTGTTTGTTTATCGCTGTATGTGTACAGTTGTACTAGTAGGTTCTGTTAGAGTACAGAGAATTGGCGCTCTATTTCCTGCCTACTCGGCGTGATGATATGTACATGTGTATGTAATCTTTTAAGTTTATTTGCCAATGATATGCATGTTGACTGAACAACCTTACTTTCTGTTCCACGCAGACGAAGACACGGGTAAGAATTTAACTTTCTATGCTATATAAAATGTTAAGTTGGTTTGTGTACGCTTTAAAAATTCGAAAATTTCTGCATCGATTGAACTAGAATTTTACAAAATATACCATATTCCATTTTTGGTATCGGTAAATGTTTTTAACGGTCATTCTCATGCAGCCTGCTAAATTGTAGCATCATCGGCAAACATAACACACAAAGGTAGCTCGTTTATATACATAATATTCTTTCATTTAAGTTATTCTCATCATAAGTCTTTTCTTTCCTTCGTTTTCTTAATTTTATAGTCCTACTCAAATATAAAGACCCGAGTGGTGCCGGTTGCCGGTGGCCGAGTGGTTAGAGTAAGCTGCCTTTACCACAAAGATTGCGAGTTGGAACACCGACTGTACCACTGAGTTTTTCTGAACTTAAGTACAGTGATTAGTCACAACACTTCACCGTGAAGGAAAACATAGTGAAGAAACCAGCATGTTTGAGAAGAAATTCAAAGGCGTATGTGTAGTAATGCTTGTGTAACGGCGATGGACTCGCCATCTTTACGTTGGCACCAAATATGTATCTCTGGCGGAAAGTGAGGGTGTGGGTACTACATAAACCTCTGCGTACCACTTCGGGGACACTTGTGGGAAAGCGTGAAGATATATTATATACTAGCTATCCCGCCCAGCTCCGCTTGGGTTAAATTGCCCGTAACACGATCGCAGCGCCACCTATCGGGTCCAATTGTGGTGTAAGCTATCCTCTTTTAAGTTGAATCAAACTGCACACGGTGTGCAAATTTGATTGAAATCGGTTAAGTAGTTCAGGAGCCCATCGCGGACAAACAACACGCGATAGCAAAAACAATCACCTCATCTTGTAATATCAGATATAACATTTCCTTGAACGGCTACAATATCAGTTTATTATTTAATAGACTCGAAATATGCATGAATGCGAGTGTTGAGCACCAAAGAAGTCGATGTCCTCGGATGCTCGTGTGAACTATCGAACTATTTGTCCTGCTCTTAGATACACTAGAGGGTTAGGTACTAATAAAACCACAACTGCGTTCTGAACTTCTGACGTGAATCGAAGAGAAGAGATTTATTAAATATGCACTTAGACTAATATTATACACTGAGAACGAAACCATAGCTCGTTCTATTTTTGATAAGCGCCATCTAGTGGTCACTTGTGAACTAAAACAATACAATTTGCATTTGGTCATAAACAGCGAGACATAAACAGTCTTTATGAGGCTCTTTCAATGTTTATTTGCATGATTCTCGCATATAATAGTATTGAACAATTTCTGTTCTTAATATAAATAAATTTCTTACTTAAGTTTAATTTGTTTGATGGCATAACCGTTAGCAAATAGGATAGTATATAGGTAAATCTTTATATATATAATTCTACTGTATGTGTGTATAACTGACCTTCTAAACGGCTGGACCGATTTGAATGAAATTTTCTGTGTGTCTTCCAGTGGATACGAGAATGGCTTAGATACACAATTGGACCCAATATGTGGCGCCACCATCGTATATTTTCACCCGGGCGAAGCTAGGCGGGACAATGTATGTCACTGAACACCAAGACGGCTGGATCGATTTTAATGAAATTTTCTTCAGACTTCAAGTGGTTTCGATAATGGCTTAGATTCACAATTGGATGGCGCCGATGGGTGGCGCTGCGATCGTGATTTAGGATATTTAATTTTTTCACCCGAGCGAAGCTTGGCTGAACCACTAGTATATAATAATTTGTGTTTATATCCTCACGCCTTCCCACAAGGGTCCCCGAAGGGGTAGGCAGAGGTGTATAGGTGATACCCACACACACATAGTATATCTATATATGTTTATTAATATCCGCATTGCCAGAACAGTGATGTGCCAGTAATATTTGAATTGCACTGAATAAATTGTCTGTTCGTAATTTGAATATAGATGGCGTATTTTCCGGATCGTTCGTTATTTTGGTTGAGCTCAAATATAAAATTCTCCACAGGATAGCCCTAATCCGATTTCCAGCCTTTCTGATTTATGCAAACAAGCAAAACGATTTTTAGTAACAAAGTTTCATTTAATTCCTTAATATCTTCATAACTTCACAGAAAGATACCTAGTCTCAAAGTAAGCAAAGCTTGTGTTATAGTAACTAGACAACGATATATTTACTTATATACATAAATACATAGGACATCCAAGACTAAGGTACAAATACTCGTGTTCATCACACAAATATCTGCCCTCAGCGAGATTCGAAGCCGCGACCTCAGATTTTGCAGTCAGGAGCTCTAACCACTAGACCAAACGGCCGTCAATCTCTCCTCCTAAGATATATCCGCGTTCGTCCTCTCAGGGTTAAAGCTGCAAGTCTCCTTCTATCTAAGCCATCTGATATACCTTCACGCCTTCTTCACGTCTACTAAGGGTTAGGCAGGGGTGTTACACCCACTTCTCGCCCTAAAATATATTTTCCTACATATTGGTACAGTCGGGATTCAAAGTTGTTTTGTTTGCGTCGCATACAAATAATCGAAGCACTCGGTCAAAACGGCTCTCAAGTCGTCTGAAGATTTTTGTTTGTCGTGAATTTTATGACAATCGTTAAGGTAACTTTTCGTTCCACAAATCCCCTGCGACGTCCCCGAGCGGCACTCGTAGCTGGGAACAATCCGAAAGTTGTCCAATTATCGACCGACTATGTCGGCTTTTGTGTTTCATACATACATACATAAAGTGGGTGTGTGGGTATTACCTATACACCTCTGCCTACCCCTTCGGGGACCCTTGTAGGAAGGCGTGAGGATATATTATTATTATTTATCATATCCATACTGGGACTATTAAACGATATTTGACATATATTTAAAAATAAATATACACATTTTTCTAATAATCCTCACAAAACATACACTTGCAAGGTATTTAGATTTTTCTGATGAGAAGTGTATTAACTATCAGTCAAGGACGGGAACGTCAAGAGTACTGGAAACCGACGAGCATGTATGAAGAGACTGATGAATGTGGACGAAGCGAAAGAGGTACTTAAATAAGTCTAGAGAGAAAAGAATCACGGGGCACAATTGGGATATGCAAAAGAACTAATAATAAAACGTAACCACTTTTTAGCTCAGTATATCTCTATTTCGCGTAGTTACTCCATCTATTTAGTGGCCTGTTTACTGCCTAGTGCTTTATTATGACGGACGGCTCTTTATGACTGCGCCCCGGACTCTAGCGATGGTTCCTTCGTATATAAAGCTTTTAAAACAAGTTTATATTATCTTTTTAGGATAATGCCGTCCATAATGTGTTGTTTCTCGAGTATAGTTAGTGTGATTTCTTCGCAATTGTTAATAAAAGTGGAATTATACAATATACTGCGCCTCGCGTTACACCCGCGTGAATGTGTTTTTAATATGGTATATTCTTTTCTGAGATTAAACATGTATTTTCCGTTAATACAGCTAATATCTGTGGAACTATGCAATTGTTTCGAATAATCATTTATGTATGATATTTCTGTCCGTCGAAACCACTGTACTGAAGTTCAGAAAAACTCATTGATACAGTCGGATTTCGAACTTCCAATATTTGTGTTGCAGGCAACTACTCAAACCACTCGGCCACCACGCTTCACATCAATATTAATGTAATGTTATATCTGCCCCACACATAATAATCAAATCTCCGCAACTCAAATGGCAAGGAGAGATTGAGTTACCAAACTTGACTTCAGCTCAAGACAATTAACTTTGTTAAACTTAACAAACTCAATCAACTTGCTGCCCAACTCTTTGCCCTCGGAATTAAGTAATCTAATCACCTGTAAACTCTGCATTGTTTCCATGTACTCTTTTGTACTCAAACCCATTGGTACTAACCGTCGGGGTTTGAATCTGTTATCTTGATTTTGCGTGCGACTAGGCATTTCTAACACTCGGTTGCATGCAAACAATCATGCGGTCCGCCTGATGGTAAGCGGCTACCACCGCCTATGGACGCTTGCAACACCAGGGTATCACTCGCGCGCTGCCGACCCTGCAGGTATCCCTTCACACCCTTCTTGAAGAACTCCATGCTGTACTCTCCAGGGATTACTTATATTTACACATTAAATAAGACTTAAAGTGTAGATTAATTGCATTACAAAGTCTATGCCAACAGGAGCGATAGAAATTAAAGTTAATAACTATGTACTCTATCAATCTTATTTTGCCAAAACATATTTCTATTGTCCCAACATGATATATTGCGTAGTGTTCGCTGCACAGCAGGCGGGGATTGAGATGTCACATTTATCACGAAGGCGCATATATAAGTAGTTTGTGGGAGCTTTCAGGAATCAGGCACTCTCTAATGTTAGGAAACATAGCTAAGGATTCCCCCTGACGGCTTAGAATATCGGTTAGGGCGTTACTGATTTGTGAGTTAGCGAGCTGGGCTGTCTTGGACGCAAAGGATATAAAGAAAAGAGTTTAAGAGAAAAGTGCGCAGTACAGATCAGCACACGTCTTTGATGGATCTGATGTAGATCAAATCGATGGGATACTCATGGCAAAGTCAGGAGAACTCGAAGCCGGTGAGCATGTATGAAGAGACTGATGAATGTGGATGAAGCGAAAGGGGTATGTAAGTCTGGAGAGAAGATATGAGAGTTAATATTGTTTTTTAGTTAGCGTTAATTGCAGGAGTTATTTACTCGATTTGGCAAAATGTTCTTATCATCGATAGCTTGTTTATTAAAGAAGGCAAATTGTACGCGGGTGGAATTTCCTATTTCCTAGCATATTATTGTTCATATTTTAAGTTATCGTTTCCACTCAATCTTTTATTTTATCCCTTCGAATAACGTTGCCAAAACCTTGAGCCAGCATTTATCGGGCTTTTACATTCCGGTGATATATTCTTGCCTACGTATGATTGTGCTTTGAGGAAATTATTTATACTCTGGTTCGTTCCAAGGATAATTCTCTTAGTTGGATTGAGTTGCAAATTCAGCTTGTTCGAGTTTGTAAAAAGTTTGGTGTATAACGTGAAGTAACTCTGCCATCGCACTTGGGACACGCTCTTTCCGGCTTTTTAGAATCTTATCTCAACTTGATTAAATCTCGTTGGTGTTATTTTTTTAATTCCTTCAATATTGTGGGCTGGCTAAGAAAATTTGAATATGGAATGAATTAGGTCAAAACGCCATCGTTACAAAATTGTTTAGGTATGACGTCCTTATGGGAAAAGGGTGTCCGCATGTTTATTTTATGAAAATACTGAAGTGATTCTTAACCTATGTCAAAACTGAAAGTTTCATGAGTGATCCCCGAGAGAATAAATAGACTACACAAAAAACCTCTACACAAACGTCTTCTACAGTATTCATTCCCATATGTACCTATTGACAGTGATTCTACATCGTTCTTGCTGAGTTTTCTGTGTATAGGTTGCCTTACTAAATGGGATAATAGTTTAAATTTACGATATAACACAATGAAAGGAAGAATTTGAATAGGGTTTCCAGTAATGAGCTCTTTGGGGAGGGGGGAGGATTGTTACATTGTGTTGGAAGCGGAGGGATTAAACCCATTAAGCTGCCTGCCAACACACTATAACTCTCCGAACACAGAGTGGCAACGCGCAAGTGATACTTCGGTATCGGGAGCGTAAATAGGCTACGGTAACCGTTTCCCATCAGGTGGGCCGTATGCTTGTTTGCCACTCTTGTTGTACAAAAAAAAATTTAGTCTTTTTAATAGTAGATACCTGAAAAATACCGGATTAAACCAAGTTTCGTAATGAGTTTTTGTACTGCCTTTAATCATTTTGTGATTTTGGACCTATTTGCTTTATTGCATCGTAATAAAGAACTGACGATTCACAATACCTGACAACTTCTAGAATACAATTGTTCCCACGGCAATTCGGTGACTGCCTAAGAATAAAATACATTGAGGAAATATTAAGTTTCGGAATAAGGCCGCTGAATTTAAGATAACTTAAAGAAAACTTGAGCCAAACCAGTTATAACTTAAATTACATTGCTGTAACTACATAGTGCCTAGCTTTAACATTTCAAATTCATACGTTCTTTGCTTTATATCACCTGAGAAAATGACTTACAAAACTCCATTTCAACTTTAAAGATAAATTCAGAATATCATATTTGTTGTCACTATCTACGTATAATTTCAAGCCCATAAATCGCCCGCAAGATTTATTCTGTGATTATAGTACCCCTATAAAGGCGAAAATTGATCGCTACGCTCACGTTCTAGCAAACATGACAATTATACCAAGCCTCTTGTCAAATCAAGCTTTGTCGTGTATGTCGTGTGTGTCGTGTAACGATAGTACGTGCTATATAGAGGTACTATCCGATTTAGAATTGTATTGGTGTGTGTACAAACAGAGTGCGAAATTGATCTGAGTCTAGCATATTACTTGCTAAATTATTTGAGTCGTGGTTTGTGGTCGCAGTCGTCACGGATTTCACGATTAACGGATCGTGTGTTGGTATGAAATATATGTGAGAAAAAGTATTATTGGGACCTTTATAAACGCAAATAGCACCCAAAACAATAATTGTGAGAATTTCAGTCTGTTTATCTGTTTGTCTGTGCGATTGTGTACGCTAATCCCAGGAACGGCTCATCCGATTTAGGTGTGGTTTTCTCTAATATATTGTTGTAAGCGTCACTTAACATATCGAAAACAAACCAAAAGATATCTCAAAAAAATGCTGTTCAAAGTCACTATTCCACACAGACGAAATTGCGGGCTCAGCTAATATCTAAAAAAATGCTATTCAAAGTCACTATTCCACACAGACGAAATTGCGGGCTCAGCTAATATCTAAAAAAATGCTGTTCAAAGTCACTATTCCACATAGACGAAATTGCGGGCTCAGCTAATATCTAAAAAAATGCTGTTCAAAGTCACTATTCCACACAGACGAAATTGCGGGCTCAGCTAATATAAAAAAAAATGCTGTTCAAAGTCACTATTCCACACAGACGAAATTGCGGGCTCAGCTAATATAAAAAAAAATGCTGTTCAAAGTCACTATTCCACACAGACGAAATTGCGGGCTCAGCTTATCTATCCTCACGCCTTCCCACAAGGGTCCCCGAAGGGGTAGGCAGAGGTGTATAGGTAATACCCACACACCCACTTTCCGCCAGAGGTATATTAGGTGCCAACGTGACAGATGGCGAGTCCAAAAAAATCGCGTTTATTATTAGAAAAAATGTGGGTCTAATGTAAATGTTCTAAATACAGTACATTATACAAATGAAATATTAAGCGATAAAACAAGTCATGGCGACGTTTGTAGCTTTTTATAACGTTACTTCCTTGAATATTAATGACTACATTAGCGCCGTTTAATTTAATTAAAATCCTGAGTAAATTATTTTGATCATTGAAATTCATGACGACGAAGATTACTTGAGGCGTGTGTATATCAATGAATTTTAAAAATACTGTTGTCTTTAAATAAACAAAGACCATTTATTAATACGATACATTTTTATTTATACATAGAAATTACATTTTATTTACAATTTATACATAAAAAGCCGTGGTGGCCGAGTGGTTCGAGCAGTTGCCTGCGACGCAAAGGTCGCAAGTTCGAATCCCGACTGTACCAATGAGTTTTTCTGAACTTAAGTACAGTGATTAGTCACACCACGAGCTTTACGGTGAAGGAAAACATCGAGAGGAAACCTGCATACGTCGGAGAAGAAATTCAAAGGCGTATGTATAGTCGTGCTTGAGTAACGGCGATGGACTCGCCATCGGTCACGTTGGCACCTAATATATATCTCTGGCGGAAAGTGGGTGTGTG